>QRFJ01000074.1:823059-923599 GCA_006176705.1 Cocos nucifera
ATCACCGTCGAGCTTTTTGGACCGTCGGATCATCGCCTGGATCGAGCGCTGCCGTCCGATGGTGATCCGCGTGATGTTTGTATCTGAATAAAATTCGGAAGCAACCACAGCCGTCCGATCCTGACCGCAAACAACCACATCCGTTCGATCGTGCAATAACTGTTCCCATGGACCGCGTGGACCGGCCGCACCGCACACCGCAACCAATCAGCGCCACTGTTGTCGGATGAAAAGACTAAATTACCCTTGTGAGCCACGATAAATTTCTGTAGACCCTTAAGGGGTCTAGGTCCACCACGTGGCAATCTCTGATTTGCCGGAATTTGCTGAGCTGGCGGTCCACGCCTGGATCGTGGACCGGCTGATGGCTTCAACGGCTGAGTCGGCTTTGATGGCTCGGCTTGGCTTGGTGGCTCGGCTTGCGGAGCCGGCTGAGCCATTTTCTTTTTTATTTAATTTTTATTTATTTTATATTTTTAAAAATTCATATCTTTTTTATTTTAGCTCCGTTTTACTTAAAATTTATTTCGTTGTGATCAAAAAAATGAGCTCTTTCTATTGATAATAAAATTTTATTTTTTAATTTTTATTAATTTTTATTATTTTTAATTAATAAAAATATGAATTTTTCAAAAATTATATATAAATTGATTAATAATTTTTTAAAATTAATATAAATTAATTAATAAATTAATACTTTTATTGGTTAATTTATGATGCTTATCATGTATGAGTTGCATGACTAGACTAGGAATATAATTATTCTATGTGTAGTCTAGCATAATTATAATTTTAATTTAATTAATTATAATTTTTATATCTATTTATTTATTATTTTTTGATATTATAAATATTATAATTAGATCTAAAAAGTAAAAAATAAATTTATTTAATTTATTCATATGAGATATGATATATGCATGTTTAGCCTAGTTGTAGAATAGTTCGACAAAATTTTTTAGAATAAATTTTAATTTGATATGATCAAATTTAAATCTTATTTTTTAGATATTTATGAGATAATTTAGATCTGAAAAAATGCATGATATGATACATGAGATGTATGCAAAATATATTTTTAGTTAGATCAATTTTTATATATATTATATATGATGTAGATCTAACTAGTTTTGTAGATTTATCATATTTCTGATTAAGGCATGCCCCTTAGTCATCCGGTCATAAGAACGAAGTGATGTTTAAAGGTCCTCTCCTTCCATTCGATGGGATGTTCTTATGGTATGTAGGGGTGTTGCGCGTTCATCCTTAATTAGAAATAAAAAACTTATTTTCTAGAAAATTCTAGATCCTAAAACCCTAGGATTTTATATACATATTTTATTTATAAATCCTAAACTTAATTAAGAATTAAGATTATAAAATATATTAGACATAAAATTAAGAATTTTTAGATCTAAGACATATTCATAAAATTGGGTTCGGACTTGGGTAGCTCAATTAGGTCTAGCGGTTGATCAAACCGAATCAAGAGTTGGTTAGGTGGGATCAAGAGTGCTTAAATTGACCAGCCTAATAGGATTAAGTCTAGATCAAGGTCGAGTCACATGAGTGATCGATCAAGTTAAGACCTAATTAGGCTCAGTGGTTAGAATCTGGATTATAGGCTAACCCAATTGGTTCTAGCTCAATAATTTGGTATCTAAGGTAAGTTTTGTAGATACAACCAACTGATTTTTAATTGGGAGCTACTCAACTCGAATGCATTCTTATCGAGTTAATGGCATATCTCTTCCACCGATCTCACTTACCTGACCATATTTATCGGCCCAGTCCTGATCTAAGGTGGCTAACAATTCGAGCTAACCCATGCCACTAGGTTAGTCATAATGGTTATGGCTATGTCAAGTCAAGTTTAAAGAGACCTAAATCAAATCTTCCTAAGAAAAGATTAAGTCTAAGGTCTTCCACCATTGTAGATGTGCAGGCCCTTTTCGGGGTTGATTGTTCTCGGCTGGTCACAGTGGTTCAGTTGCACGGAAAGATGCAACCATGTCTATTAGGCATTGGATGCTACGGATTAAAGGATGGATTAGGCTCAATATTCTGGATACAGTGAGAGATCCAATTAGGAATCCAATCTATGCAAATGGTGGCTCTGACTTAACTAAAGAGTAGATCAATATTTTGGGCATGGTGAGATTCATGAATTAGAGATCAAGTCTGGGTGCACCATGATTAAAGAATCATTGGATAAGAGTTGTTCACTCATTGGCTAACCCATCGCCAATAACTGTTAGGTGCGGTGCTAAGTCAGTTGGTGGGACTGCACCACCCACTAGAAATCAATGATCATGGAGTTTTTTATATTTTTACAGAGAGAGTGTAGGGATCCAAGAAAATAGTGGAAGCTAATTTGTTTAAAAATCAAATCCCTAAATAAATTGATCAAGTCTTAATTACAAAATCTAACTAGAAACTTTGACTCTCTATAGAAAAAAGAAAAATATCTGCATCCAATCCATTAGCTCAAATCCTGGACACCCATAGACTGATCGAATTCAATTACAAGGATTGGCTCTAGAACTTCAAAATTATTTTAGATTCTGAGAAGTTGACTCATGTATTGGACCAGGATCCTCCTACCTTATCAGCTCGTCCATCCGCTGAACAGAGAGCGTCTCTTGATAAGTGGATGGATGAAGATAATAAGGTTAGATACTACATGTTGGTCTCGATGTCTGATGGGCTTTAGTGCCAACATGAAGATATCAGGACTGCCCACCAAATGTTGACTCACCTGCAAGAGTTATTTGGTGAACAGAGTTGCGCAGCCAAATATCAGATCACTCAACGACTGTTTAAGACTAAAATGCATGATAGACAGTCAATCCAAGATCATTATTTGATGATGATCAAGGACTTGGAAGAGCTTGAGAAGCTCGGAGTGAAGTTAGATCAGGATCCACAGAATGATATAATTCTACAATCCTTGACTGATGCATATGGGCAGTTCATCATCAACTACCATATGCATAAACTTCAGAATACTCTGACCGAGCTTATGAATATGTTGGTTACTACTGAGCTTTTTTTGAAAGGTTTTAAAGGCTCAGTAGTTGCTATGGAATGGATTTCTTCCAATATAAAGTCTTTTGAAAAGAAAAAAAAGTCTGTAAAAAAGTAGAAGGTGGAAGGTTAAAAGAAAAAGAAGGTAGAGCTGAAGAAGAAGGCCGCTGACAAAGAAAAGTATTTCCATTGTAATATTGGCAGCCACTGAAAGTAGAACTGCCCTACATACCTGGCCACCCTAAAGAATAAAAAGAAGACAGATCCTTTTGGAGGTATGCTTGTTATTAAATCTAACCTTACAGTTTCTTCTGCATCTAGTTGGGTGCTTGACTATGGTTCTAGTGCTCATTTGTGCACTTTCATGCAAGATCTTGAAGATAGCAGGAGGCTAAGGGATGGTGAGATGATTCTACGCATCAGACATGGAGCAAGGATTGCTGTTTTGGTCGTGGGAACCTACCCTCTTCGACTACCATCTGGCTTAGATTTAGTACTTAAGGATTGTTATTATGTACCTGTTATAAGCAGGAATTTGATTTTTGTTTCATGTTTAGCACAAGAAGGCTATGTAATTAGTTTTCTTAAGGATCATTATAATATTCTTTATGAAAGAAATAAAATTATAAGTGGTTTTCTTATTAACGGTCTCTACTAGTTACATGTTGATGTATCTATCTTTAATATCAAGCAAAATATGAATGCCATAGGATCAAAACAACTCAGGGATAGTCCAAATGATAGGTATCTATGGCACCTAAGGCTAGGTCATATAGCAGAAGATAGGGTTAACAAATTAGAGAAAATTGGGCTATTGAGTCCATTGACTTTCGAGTCATATCCAATTTGTGAATCATGTCTTCATGGCAAAATGACTAAGCTTCCCTTTATTGGACATGGAGAAAGGGCCACGGATCTACTTGTCCTAGTACATACTGATGTGTGTGGCCCATTTGATGTGCCGGCTAGAGACAACTTTATCTACTTCATAACCTTTATTGATGATTTATCTTGGTATGGGTATGTGTATCTTATGATACATAAGTCTGAAGCCTTTAAAAGTTTAAGAAATTCAAACATGAAGTGGAAAAGTAAATTGAAAAATTCATTAAGGTTCTTCGATCAGATTGAGGAGGTGAATACCTTAGTCGGAAATTCCTGGACTATCTCAAGCAATATGGCATAGTCTCTTAATGAACTTCACTTGGAACACCTCAACTCAATAGGATTTTAGAATGGAAGAATCAGACCCTATTAGATATGGTCCGATCCATGATGAGCTTCATAGACCTTCCTAATTTTCTTTGGGAACGTAGTCTGTTTACTGCTATATATTTACTGAATAGGATTTTCTCTAAAATCATTCCTACAACACCATATGAGATATGGCATGGTAAGAAACCAAGTCTGAGTCATCTCAGAATTTGGGATTGTCCGGCTCATGTCAAAAGAAAACAAGCAGATAAGTTAGACTATAGGTCCTTTAGAGTTCGATTCATAGGATATCCTAAAGAGTCACTAGGATATTATTTCTACATTCCAGAAGACCACAATGTGATTGTGAGTCAGCATGTCATATTTTATGAAAAATAGTTTATTCAAGATGGTGGCATTGGAAAGCAGATCAAGCTTGAGGAGAAAGTCTCCCAAGAGCAATGAGCTAAGGATCCTATGGAACTAAATCAAGTTGAGCCAATACAATCATTACCTCCTCCACCTCGTAGATCGAAAAGAATTTTCCATCCTCCTGAGAGGTACTTAGGTACTATTTCAGAGGAAGTAGAGAAAATGTTCCTCATAGGTAATAGGGTTCATGGTGATGATCCCAAAACCTATAATGAGATGATATTGGATATCGACTTCGAGAAATGGTTAGAGGTAATGAAGTTAGAAATTGACTCGATGCACTCAAACCAAGTTTGGACCTTAGTAGATCTACCTGAAGGTATAGTACCTATTGGGTGTAAATGGATCTACAAGAGAAAGATTGGTGTAGATAGAAATGTGGACACATTCAAAGCTAGATTAGTGGCAAAAGGGTATAGTCAGCACGAAGGCATTGACTATCAGGATACCTTTTCGTCAGTTGTCATGCTAAAATTCATCTGCACATTGCTTGTTGTTGCAGCCTATTTTGATTATGAAATATGGCAAATGGACATGAAAATGACATTCTTAAATGGATACCTTGAGGAAGATATCTATATAGAATAGCCACTAGATTTCACATCTAGTGATGCTGATCACAAAGTATGTAAGCTGCAAAGGTCCATATATGAACTTAAGCAAGCATCTCGGAGTTGGAATACTCATTTTAATGATGTGATCAAATTATTTAGTTTCGTCAAGAACGAGGAGGAACCATGTATTTTCAAAAAGATCAGTGGAAGCGCTATTGTCTTTCTCATACTATACGTGGATGATATCCTTCTTATTGAAAATAATATTCTTATTGGAAAACCCCAAGAGGGGATTGGTACCCTTCAGACATGGCATTCATCTCTCCAAGAAAATGTATCCCAACACACCTAAGGAGATTGAACGCATGAGCAAGATTACTTATGCTTCAGCAATAGGGAGCCTCATGTATGCCATGTTATGTACACGACCTGATATAGCTCATGCTGTGAGTGTCACAAGCAGATATCAGTCGAATTTAGGTGAAGAACACTGAACTTCTATGAAATGTATCCTTAAGTACTTGAAATGAACTAAGGATATATTATAGATTTTTGGTAATAGAGAACTCCAAGTCCATGGGTATATGGACTCAGATTTTATGTCTGATATAGATGATTGAAAGTCAACATCTAGAAGTCTATTTGTGTGTAATGATGGTGCTGTCAGTTGGAAGAGTTTCAAGTAGACAGTCATAGCAGATTCCACCATGGAAGTAGAGTACATCGCTGCATCAGAAGTTGCGAAGGAGGTATTTTGGTATAAGAAGTTCATCGTAAAGATCGGAGTGATGCCATCGAATGTCATTCCTTTGTACTGTGATAATAATGATGCCATAGCCCTTGCTAAGGAGCCGAGGTCTCATAAAAAATCAAAGCATATCGAGCGGCGATACCACCTCATCTTTGATTATCTTAAGTACGTCGAGGTCAAGAGAGTCGACTCCGTAGATAATGGGTTGACCCACTTACAAAGTTGTTGGGCCAGTAGAAGATCGAAGCCCATCTTGAGAAGATGGGACATAGATTTATAGGCAATTAGCTTTAGGTCAAGTGGGAGTTTGTTAGATATATGTGCCCTAGAAGCCAAATTGGCTGACACTTGTAATACACTTCTAAGGGCAAAATTATAATTTTGATTATAAATAATAAAATAGATTATTTTCTATTATAGTGTGTATTTGAAAGTGTCTGTGATACATCCCTTAAGTTAATGAAAATGATAGTTCATATTTTCAAGAGTTGAAAATTTAAGACCTGAATTTTCATTATTAACTCATAAAATGCTTTCGATCGTAGGATCATCATGAGGATGGTGGTTAATCCGAAAGGTTGGTGTATGATCACTTCTTTAGGATAGATAAGTCCTGAGTCTATGGTGTAGAGAAACCAGAGCAAGAGTACAAGTACTCATTAGAGAATGAGGGCACTGAGCATGACCACCTCAAGTTGTCATGAGGAAGTTTACCTTCTCGTTGAGGACTGGCTCGAAGTTGTAGTGGTGTATCTGGTTCTTTAACCTGAGGTGCATCGACAGTTTACTTTGAGGGTGTTATAGTTTGACTATACCATAACTCAATCTCCTAGCCATTCGGAATCCTAAGGTATATGTTGGCTATAGCATGTTCGGTGTAGAAATTGGATTGCACCAATAGGGGATCTATCTACCTCGATAGATGAGGAGCAGCCCTATGATGATCATGAGAATCAAATCCATAAGCCCATGGCCATGGTAGAGTGAAATAATAGAAAAAATTTCTATTAGAGTTTTCACATTGGACTTGAATCAAATGATTAATTCATATGATAGATCTTAAGGTTTGACGAGATCACCTTAATCCTAATTCGGTTGGAGCTCAAGATAGAGGAACCTAATCACACAGGTAACTACATTGAGAGGTTCGCTTTTAGTTTTGATGGGTTGCCACCATATACTGTTAGGTATCACTGGGGGATTTTTGGAGTAATTAGAATGATTTGGATGATCGATCATACTAGTTGTCTGAATAAAAAAAGTTTTAATCCATCAAAAGGTATTTTGATGATGTCGATGAAAGAGATCGCGACATATCCCATTTGAAGGAAAATCCTGATTTCTCGGATCAGGTTCGTTCAAATCTGATTGGATCAAGAGGCATATTTCAAAAATTTTCTCTTAGATCCAAATTAGATCTAATATTCTTCATATTTGATTTTATGATCTGATAAACAAAAAAATTAAATTAAATTAAATCTAAATTAGTTTTACCTTGATATGGGTAATCCAATTACCCATTGATGATCTGCTGATGGTCTGAGGTTCTGGATCTAGCCACGCAAGCGCTTGGCCTCTACTGGTATCCACTTAGGTTGGATTTGGAGATCTTCTTCTTCTTTATCATATCTCCTAAAATTAGATCTGGATCTGATTTGAAAGATCTTCAAAACTCCTTTTGAAGATCAGCAGTCGTCTCTGCAGTAGTGCTGCCTTCTTCCTTTCTCGTCAGTCTTTTCTTGCTTGAATCGCATTAATCTGAAGCCCAACTATCCTTGGACATGGAGAGGAGATAGAGGATTAGAAAGGTGGCATGGAGGAGGGAGAGGAGCAGCCATGGGGTATGGCTAGGAGAAAGTTCTATCTAAGTTGGGTGTAGATAGGTCTTTATTTAGACCCTACTGCGCCATGTAGTGCCACATCACCCCGGCCAATCATGTTGCTTCATGCAATCAGATCTAAATCTGATTGGTGGGATGACATCACCTGATCTAATCAAATGAGAGATCCATAGATTCATCCTTAGATGGCGCCTAAGACTGATCAAAGTCTATTGGTGAGGGTCACCTAGTTTGAATCTAAAAAGCAACCTAGAGTCCCATCTGTATGGGACTCCAGGCGTCGCCCCTTCCTTTCCAAAATCTAGAAAGGGGACAAACCCCTATCTGCTCTCCAATAAGTGCATGACATATGGGCAGATGTCCAAGGATCAAAGGTCAATGTTTGACCAAAGTCAAAGTACATGAATTAGCAGGTGACGGAAAATGGTAGGTGTTGTCTCAAATTTATCTCATAAATTAAGACAACCCTTTTCTAACCTGAAGAAGCTCCAGTCAGATCAGGTGAAGGTACCTGAGTGAGCACAAACTTATTTAGCTCGGTTGAGACAACTTTTAATGATAGAAAAGGAGAATGTTAGGTTCAATCATGTGCTAGCATGATTTCCTTGAACCTAATTGAATCTAATTCAAATCAATTGAACTGGATTAGTCCAATTGATGATATCCAGATCCAAACCCTTATTTGTGTGATCCAGTTAGGTTCAGTTCTGTATGGTAATGGGATATGTCATGATCTCCATCATCGACATCATCGAAACTCCTTTCGATGGATCAGAACTCTTCTGATTCAGACAACTGAATGATCGATCATCTAAATCATTCTAATTGCTCCCAAAATCCACCAGTGACACCTAGCAGTATATGGTGGCAACCCATCAAAACTGAAAAATGAACCTCTCGGTGCAGCTACTTGTGTGATTAAGTTCTTCTATCTTGAGCCCCGATCAGATTAGGGTTAAGGTGAACTCGTCAAACCCTAATTTCTATCATATGATTTAATCATTCGATTCAAGTCCGATGTGAAAATCCTTAATAGAAACTCTTTCTATTATTTCACTCTCTGCCATGGCCATGGGCTTATGGACTTGATTCTCATGATCATCATAGGGCTGCTCCTCATCCACCGAGGTAGATAGATTCCATCTTGGTGCAATCCAATTCCTACAATGAACATGCTATAGCCAACATACACCTCAGGATTCCGAATGGCTAGGAGATCGAGTCATGGTGTAGTCAAACTATAACACCCTCAAGGTGAACTGTCGATGCACCTCAGGTCAAAGAACCAAACACACCACTGTAGCTTCGAGTCAGTCATCGACGAGAAGGTAGACTTCCTTATGACTACTCGAGGTGGTCACGCTCAGTGCCCTCGTTCTCTAACGAGTACCTATACTCTCGCTCTGATGTCTCTACACCATAGACTCAAGACTCATCTACTATAAAGAAGCGATTGTACACTAACCTTCGGATCAATCACCATCCTCATGATGATCCTATGGTCAGGAGCATTTTATGAGTTAATAATGAAAATTCTTGTCTTAAATTTTCAACTCTTGAAAATAAGAATTATCATTACCATTAACTCAAGGGATGTATCACAGACACTAAATACACATATGTGATAGAAAATAATCCCATTTTATTATTTATAGTCAAAATTATAATTTTGCCCTTAGAAGTGTATTACAAGTGTCAGCCAATTCTGGCTTCTAGGGCACACATATCTAACAAACTCCCACTTGACCTAAAGCCAATTGGCTACAAATCTAAGTCCCATCTTCTCAAGGTGGGCTTCGATCTTCTGCTGGCCCAATGGCTTTGTAAGTGGGTCTGCCGCATTATCTAGTCGACTCTCTTGACCTCGACCTCGATGTAACCCTTCTCGAGGTAATCGCGGATGAGGTGGTATCGCCGCTCGATGTGCTTGGATTTTTGGTGAGACCTCGGCTCCTTAGCAAGGGCTATGGCGCCATTGTTGTCGCAGTATAGAGGAATGGCATCTGATGGCATCACTCCGAATCTCTTGCGGCAAACTTCTTATACCAGAATGCCTTCCTTTGCAGCTTCTGATGCAGCGATATATTCTGCTTCCATGGTGGAATCTGCTATCACTATCTGCTTGAAACTTTTTCAACTGACAGCTCCACCATTGCACACAAATAGACTCCCAGATGTCGACTTTCGATCATCTACATCGAACATAAAATCCGAGTCTGTATACCCTGGACTTGGAGTTCTCCATTACCAAAGACCAACAACATATCCTTAGTTCTTCTCAAGTACTTAAGGATACATTTCACAGAAGTCCAGTGTTCTTCACCTGGATTTGACTGATATCTGCTTGTGACACTCACAGCATGGGCTATATCAGGTCGTGTACATAACATGGCATACATGAGGCTCCCTATTGCTGAAGCATAAGGGATCTTGCTCATGCGTTCTATTTCCTCAGGTGTGCTAGGGCACATCTTCTTGGAAAGATGAATGCCATGTCTGAAGGGTACTTAAACCCCTCTTAGAGTTTTCCATACTAAACCTCTTTAGTACTTTCCTCTATGTACATCTTCTATGAAAGTCCTAGCATCCTATTCGGTCTATCTCTATAGACCTTAATTTCCTAGAATAAAGGATGCTTCTCCTAGGTCTTTCATGGAGAATTCTTTAGATAACCACATTTTAACTATGGTCAACATGGGAATATCATTCCCAATAAGGAGGATGTCATCCACGTACAATACGAGGAAGACAACAGCGCTCCCACTGACCTTTTTGAAGACACATGGCTTCCTCCTCATTTTTGATGAAATCCAAATAATTTGATCACATCATTAAAATGAGTATTCCAGCTCCGAGATGCTTGCTTAAGTCCATATATGGACCTTTGCAGCTTGCATAACCTTGTGATCATCATCACTGGATGTGAAACCTAGCGGCTGTTCCATATAGATATCTTCCTCAAGATATCCATTTAAGAATGCCGTTTTCACGTCCATTTGCCATATTTCATAATCGAAATAGGCTGCAACAGCAAGCAATGTGCGGATGGATTTTAGCATAGCTACTGGTGAAAAGGTATCCTGATAGTCAATGCCTTCGCATTGACTATAACCTTTTGCCACTAATCTAGCCTTGAATGTCTCCACATTCCCATCTGCACCAATCTTTCTCTTGTAGATCCATTTACACCCAATAGGTACTATACCTTCTGGTGGATCTACCAAGGTCCAGACTTGGTTTGAGTGCATCGAGTCAATTTCTGACTTCATTGCCTCTAACCATTTCTCGGAGTCGATATCTGATATCACCTCATTATAGGTTTTGGGATCATCACCATGAACCCCATTACCTACGAGGAACATTTTCTCTACATCCTCTGAAATAATACCTAAGTACCTCTCAGGGGGACGGAAAACCCTTTCCGATCTACGAGGTGGAGGAGGTAGTGTATGGATTGGCTCAACCTGAATTTGGTTCCATTTGGTCCTTAGCTCGTTGCTCTTGTGAGACTTTCTCATCGAGCTTAATCTGCTTTCCAATGCCGCTATCTTGAATAAACTATTTTTCAAGAAAGATGGCATGTCGACTCACAATCACATTGTGATCTTCTAGGAATGTAGAAATAATATCCTAATGACTCTTTAGGATATCCTATGAATCAAGCTCTAAAGGACCTAAAGTCTAACTTGTCCGCTTGTTGTCTTTTGACATGAGCCGGACAATCCCCAAATTCTGAGATGACTCAGACTTGGTTTCTTACCATGCCATATCTCATACGGTGTGGTAGGAACGGTTTTAGAAGGAACCCTATTCAGTAAGTATATTGCAGTTAACAAACAGTATCCCCAAAGAAAATCAGGAAGGTCTGTGAAGCTCATCATGGATCGGACCATATCTAATAGGGTCCGATTCCTCCATGTTCTGAAATTCCATTGAGTTGAGATGTTCTAGGTGGAGTCCATTGAGAGACTATGTCACTTTCCTTAAGATAGTCCAAGAATTTTTAGCTAAGGTATTCACCTCCTCGATCTGATCGAAGAACCTTAATGGGTTTTTTAGTTTGCTTTTCTACTTCATGTCTGAATTTTTTGAACTTTTCAAAAGCTTCAGACTTATGTCTCATAAGATACACATACCCATACCTAGATAAATCATCGGTAAAGGTTATGAAGTAGACAAAATTGCCTCTAATCGACATATCCAATGGGTCGCACACATCAGTATGTACTAGGGCAAGAAGATCGATGGCCCTTTCCCCATGTCCTACAAAAGGAAGCTTAGTCATTTTGCCATGAAGATAGGACTCACAAATTAGATATGACTCAGAAGTCAACGGACTCAATAGCCCAATTTTCTCCAATTTGTTCATCCTATCTTCTGCTATATGGTCTAGTCTTAGGTGCCATAGATATCTTTCGTTTGGACTATCCCTGGGTCATTTTGATTTTATGGCATTCATATTTTACTCAAAATTAAAATAGGTACATCAACATGTAACTGATAAAGACCGTTAATAAGAAAACCACTTGCAATTTTATTTCTTTCATAAAGAATGTTACAATGGTCCTTAAGAAAACTAATTACATAGCCTTCTAATGCAAGGCAAGAAATAGAAATCAAATTCTTGCTTGCTGCAGGCACATAATAACAGTCTTTTAATACTAAGTCTAAACCAGATGGTAGTCGAAGAGGGTATGTTCCCACGGCCACGATAGCAACTCTTGCTCCATTTTCGATGCGTAGGATCATCTCACCATCCCTAAGCCTCCTGCTATCCTCAAGACCCTGCATAAAGTGCACAAGTGAGCACTAGAACCAGAGTCAAGCACCCAATTGGATGCAAAAAAAATCGTAAGGTTAGACTCAATAACGAGCATACCTCCAGAAGGACCGTCTCCTTCTTGTTCTTTAGGGTGGCCAGGTAAGTAGGGCAGTTCTGCTTTCAGTGGCCATCATTGTTGCAATGGAAACACTACTTTCCTTTGTCAGCGGCCTTCTTCTTCAGCTCTATCCTTTTTCTTCTTTTCCTCCTTCCATCTTCTACCTTTTTCATAGACTTCTTCTTCTTTTCAAAAGACTTTCTCTTGGAAGAAGTCTGTTTCCATAGCAAGTAACTGAGCCTTTAGAACCTTTCATGGAAAGCTCAGCGGTAACCAGCATGTTCATAAGTTCAACCAAGGAATTTTGAAGTTTATGCATATGGTAGTTCATGATGAACTGCCCATATGCATCAGTCAAGGATTGCAGAATTATATCATTCTGTAGATCCAAGTCCAACCTCACTCCGAGCTTCTCAAGCTCTTCCATGTCCTTGATCATCATCAGACAATGATCTTGGACTGACTGCCCATCATGCATCTTAGCCTTGAAAAGTCATTTAGTGACTTGATACTTGGCTGTGCGACTCTGTTCACCAAACATCTCCTATAGGTGAGCCAACATTTGGCGAGCAGTCCTGATATCTTCATGTTGGTGCTGAAGCTCATCAGACATCGAGCCCAACATGTAATATCTGGCCTTATTATCTTCGTCTGTCCACTTATCCAGAGATGCTCTCTGTTCAATAGATGGACGAGCTGGTAAGGTGGGAGGATCCTGGTCCAATACATGAGTTAACTTCTCGGAACCCAAAATGATTTTAAAGTTTTGAGCCAATCCTTGTAATTTGGTTCCGGTCAGTCTATGGGTGTCCAGGATTCGTGCTAATGGGTTGGATGCAGATATTTTTCTATAGAGAGTCAAAGTTTCTAGTTAGATATTGTAATTAAGACTTAACCAATTTATTTAGAGAATTTTATTTTTAAAATAAATTAGCTCCCACTATTTTCTCTGGATCCCTACACTTCCTCTGTAGAGATGCAAAAATCTCCATGATTAATGATTTCTAGTGGGTGGTGCGGTCCCACCAACTGACTCATCACCTCACCTAACAGTTATTGGTGATGGGTTAGCCAATGAGTGAACAACTCTTGTTCAATGATTCTCTAATCATGGTGCACCCAAACTTGGTCTCTAATTCATGAATCTCACCATGTCCGAAATATTGATCCACTCCTTAGTTAAGTCAGACCCACCATTTGCATAGATTGGATTCCTAATTGAGTCTCTCACCATATCCAAAATATTGAGCCCAATTCATCCTCCAGCCCATAGCATCCAATGCCTAATAGACATGGTTGCATCTTTTCGATGCAACTGAGCCACTGTAACCAGCCGAGAACAATCAACCCCGGGAAGGGCCCGCACATCTACAATGGTGGAAGACCTTAGACTTAATCTTTTCTTAGGGAGATTTGATTTAGGTCTCATTAAACTAGACTTGACATAGTCATAACCATTATGACTAACCTAGTGGCATGGGTTAGCTCGGATTATTGACCACCTCAGATCAGAACTGAGTCAACAAACATGGCCAGGTAAGTGAGACCGGTGGAAGGGATATGCCATTAACTCGACAAGAACGCATTCGAGTCGAGTAGCTTCCAATTAAAAATCAGTCGATCGTATCTGCCAAACTTACCTTAGACACCAAATTATTGAGTCAGAACCAATCGGATTAGCCTATAATCCAGACTCTAACCACTGAGCCTAATTAGGTCTTAGCTTGATCGATCACTCACGTGACTCGATCTTGACCTAGACTTTATTCTATTAGGCTAGTCAATTTAAGCATTGTTGATCCCATCTAACCAACTCTTGATTCGGTTTGATCAATCGCTAGACCTAATTGAGCTACCCAAGCCCGAACCCAATTTTATGAACATATCTTAGATCTAAAAATTCTCAATTTTAGATCTAATATGTTTCATAATCTTAATTCTTAATTAAGTTTTGGGTTCATAAATAAAATATGTAAATAAGATCCTAGGGTTTCAGGATCTAGAGTTTTGCAGAAAGTAAGTTTTCAATTTTTGGTTAAGGACGAATGCACAGCACCCCTACACATCATAAGAATACTCCATCGAATGAGAGGGAGAATCTTTAAATCCTACTTTATTCTTATGATCAGACGGCCAAGGGGAACGCTTTAATCAGAAATACTACTAATCTACAAAAACTAATTAGATCTAAGCATATATCTCATATAAAAAAATTGATCTAATTAAAATATATTTTTTATATATATTTTTTAGATCTAAATTATCTCATAATCATATAAAAAATTAAATTTAAATTTGATCATATCAAATAAAATTTAATCTAGACCCTTTTGTAGGATTATTCTACAACTAGTCTAAGCATGCAACTATCATATCTCATATGAATAAATTAAATTTAATTTATTTTTTATTTTTAAATCTGATTATAATATTTATAAGATCAAAAAATAGTAAATAAATAAATCTTAAAATTATATTTAATCAATAAAAATTATGATTATACTAGACTACACATAGAACAATTCTATTCCTAGTCTAGTTACGTATCTCATACATATTAGATCCAGATTAATTAATTTAAATTTTTTTAATTTTCTAATTTTAGATCTAATTATATCTCATGTGATATCTAAAATTATTAATTTATCAAAATAAATTAGATCTAAATAAATTTTATGAAAACCTGGCTCTGATACCAGTTGAAGAAAAATCCTGATTTCTTGGATTAGGTTCGTTCAAATCTGATTAGATCAAGAGACATATTTCAAAAATTTCTTCTTAAATCTAAATTAGATCTAATTTTATTATTTGATAAATAAAAAAATTAAATTAAATTAAATCTAAATTAGTTTTACCTTGATATAGGTAATCCAATTATCCGTTGATGATCTACTGATGGCCTGAGGTTCTAGATCTAGCCACGCAAGCGTCTGACCTCTACCGATATCCACTCAGATTGGATCTAGAGATCTTATCTTTCTTTATCATGTCTCAAAAAATTAAATTTGGATCTGATTTGGAGGATCTTCAAAACTCCTTCTGAAAATCAGCAGTCGTCTCTATAGCAATGCTGCCTTCTTTCTTTCTCGTCAGCCTTTTCTTGCTTGAATCGCACTAATCTGAAGCCCAACTATCCTTGGGCATGGAGAGGAGAGAGAGGATCAAAAAGATGGTGTGGAGGAGGGAGAGGAGTAGACTTGGAGCATGGCTAGGAGAAAGTTCTATCTAAGTTGGGTGCAGATAGGTCTTTATATAGACCCTATTGCGCCATGTAGTGCCACATCACCCCGGCCAATCACATTACTTCGTGCAATTAGATCTAAATCTGATTGATGGGATGACATCACCTGATCCAATCAGATGAGAGATCCATAGATTCATCCTTAGGTGGCACCTAAGATTGGTCAAAGTCTATAGGTGAGGGTCACCTAGTTTGAATCCAAGAAGCAACCTAGAGTCCCATCCGTATGGGACTCCAGGCATCCCTATCCATGGGCGCACGCCATCCTAGGCATGCATCCCTTTCTTTTCAAATCTAGTAAGGGGACAAGCCCCTATCTGCTCTCCAATAAATACATGATACATGGGCAGATGTTCAAGGATCAAAGGTCAACGTTTGACCAAAGTCAAAGGACAAGAATTAGCAAGCGATGGAAAATGGCAGGAATTGTCTCAAATTTATCTCATAAATTAAGACAACTCTTTTCTAACCTGGACAAGATCTAGTCAGACCAGGTGAAGGTACCTGAGTGAGCACAAACTTATTTGGCTCGATCGAGACAACTGTTAATGATAGAAAAGGAGAATGTTAGGTTCAATCGTGTGCTTGCACGATTTTCTTGAACCTAATTAAATCTAATTCAAATCAATTGAACTGGATTAGTCCAATTGATGATATCCAGATCCAAACCCTTATTTGTGTGATCCAGTTAGGTTCAGTTCTGTATGGTAATGGGATATGTCATGATCTCCATCATCAACATCATCGAAACTCCTTTCGATGGATCAGAACTCTTCTGATTCAGACAACTGGAATGATCGATCATCTAAATCATTCTAATTGCTCCCAAAATCCACCAGTGACACCTAGCAGTATATGGTGGCAACCCATCAAAACTAAAAATGAACCTCTCGGTGCAGCTACTTGTGTGATTAAGTTCTTCTATCTTGAGCCTCCGATCAGATTAGGGTTAAGGTGAACTCGTCAAACCCTAATTTCTATCATATGATTTAATCATTCGATTCAAGTCTGATGTGAAAACCTTAATAGAAACTCTTTCTATTATTTCACTCTCTGCCATGGCCATGGGCTTATGGACTTGATTCTCATGATCATCATAGGGCTGCTCCTCATCCACCGAGGTAGATAGATTCCATCTTGGTGCAATCCAATTCCTACAATGAACATGCTATAGCCAACATACACCTCAGGGTTTCGAATGGCTAGAAGATCGAGTCATGGTGTAGTCAAACTATAACACCCTCAAGGTGAACTGCCGATGCACCTCAGGTCAAAGAACCAGACACACCACTGCAGCTTCGAGTCAGTCATCGACAAGAAGGTAGACTTCCTTATGACTACTCGAGGTGGTCACGCTTAGTGCCCTGGTTCTCTAACGAGTACCTGTACTCTCGCTTCGATGTCTCTACACCATAGACTCAAGACTCATCTACTATGAAGAAGCGATTGTACACTAACCTTTCGGATCAATCACCATCCTCATGATGATCCTACGGTTAGGAGTATTTTATGAGTTAATCAATGAACATTCATATCTTAAATTTTCAACTCTTGAAAATAAGAAATGTCATTATCATTAACTTAAGGGATGTATCACAGACACTAAATACACATATGTGATAGAAAATAATTCATTTTATTATTTATAGTCAAAATTATAATTTTGTCCTTAGAAGTGTATTACAAGTGTCAGCCAATTCTGACTTCTAGGGCACACATATCTAACATCATTACCATACGGAATTGAGCCTAACTGGATCACACAAATAAGGGTTTGAATCTAGATGTCATCAATTGGACTAACCAAGTTCAGTTGATTTGAATAAGATTCAATTAGGTTCAAGAAAATCGTGCTAGCACATGATTGAGTCTAATGTTCTCCTTTAATAGTCGTTAAAGCTTGTCTCGACTGAGCCAAATGTGTTTGAGGCACTCAAAAATCTTTACTTGATCTGACTGAAGCTCATCCAGATCAGAAAAAGATTATCTTAATTTATGAGAAAAATTTAAAACAACACCTGCCATTTTTGGTCACTTACTAATTTCTATTTTTGGATATTGATCAAATGTTGACCCTGGACACTTGGACATCTACCCATATGTCATGCACCTATTGGAGAGTACCTGGGGCCTTGTTCCCTACTAAATGCAGATAGAAAGAGGGTGCATGTCTAGGGAGACGTGCGCCCTATGATGAAAAAGGAGGAGTCCCATACAAATGGGACTCCAAGGTTGCTTTAGGGGATTAAACTCCGTGGTGCCAAGAACTCTTGTTTTATCCAATCTTGATGCCACCTTAGGAGAGTTTTGAGGGTCTCTCATCTGATTGGATCAGATGATGTCATCCCATCAATCAAATTTAGATCTGATTGCTCAAAGGGCTGTGATTGGTTAGGATGATGTGGCACTGCATGGCACAATAGGGTCTATATAAATCCTATCTGCTCCTAGGTTTTAATGCTTCTACCTTTAGCCCATGCCACAAAGCCTTTCTCCCTCCTTCTCCATGCCATCCTCTGGTCCTCTTTCTCCTCTCCATGCCCAAGGGGTTTTGGGCATGAATAAGGTGCGAACCAAGTAAGTGAAAGATGCCAAGAAAGGAAGAAGGCAGCACTGCTGCAAGAGACAACGACAGTTCTTCAAAAGAACTTTTGAAAACCTTCAAGATCAGATCTATATCCTATTTTTGGTGGATTGATTGAGAAGGAGAAGATCTTCAGATCCTATCTGAGTGGATATCGATAGAGGCTAGGCGCTTGCATGACTACATTCAGAACCTCAGGCAAACATCGGGATCATCATAGGATAATTGGATTACCCAAAATAAAGGTATAATTAAATTAAATTAAATTTTTATTTTTATTTTATTTTTATTATTAGATCAATAAGATCAGATCTGAGGAGTCTTAGATTTGATTAAGATCTCAGAAGAAAAATTTTTGAAATATCCCTCCTGATCCAATCAGATCTAAACGAATCTGACCCAGAAAATAGATTTTTTCCATCAATCTATTCAACTGGCAAGCATCCTAGATTAGATAGTGTGTTAGATATCTACTTATGGCACTGTAGGCTAGGTCATATAAATAAGAACAAGATAACCAGGTTGACTCAAGAGGAAATCCTTGAAGTCAGTGATTGTGAATCATTTATAACCTATAAGTCTTGTCTTTTTTGTAAAATAACTAAGTCATCTTTTATTGAAAATGATGAGAGAGCCACCGAGCTCTTAGGTCTAGTACATACTGATGTATGTGGACCAATGAGCATAAGTGCTAGAGGTAAATTATTCTACTTCATCGCTTTCACAGATTATCTATCTAGATATGGATATGTCTATCTGATGAAACACAAGTTGGATTCATTTAAAATGTTCAAATGATTCTGAAGTGAAGTAGAAAAATAAACTAGGAAAAGTATTAAAACTCTTCGGTCTGATCGAGGAGGGAAATACCTTTTCGGTGAGTTTCTTATATATCTAGAAGAGAATGAGATTTTCTCCTAATAGAATCATCCAAGAATACCATAGCATAATGGTATGTCTGAAAGGAGGAATCAGACTCTATTAGACATGATTTGATCCATGAAGGATTTTGCCAACTTGACAATATCCTTCTGAAGATATGCACTCAAATTGGCTTGCTATCTATTAAATAGGATTCCAAGTAAGTCTGTAGTTAAGACTTTATATGAGATATGGGTAGGATATAAGCCAGCACTTTTACACCTTAGAGTCTGGGGGTGCCTGACTTCTGTCAAATGGTTAGTTATAGATAAACTTGGACCTAGGTCTGACAAGTGTACATTCCTAGGATACCCAAAAGAGATCGAAGGATACTATTTCTAACATGTTGATGAACAAAAGGTGTTCGTCAGACTTAAGGCAATCTTTTTGAAAAAAAAGTTTCTTGGTGAAGGAACTGTTGCCTCTAAGGTTGAACTTGATAAAGTTCAATAGGTAGAAACACCGACACCTGCAGCTAAACCTAAGTCAAATTTGATTAGATCAGATCTAGAGCCTAGTATACCTGCATCATTAAGATGATCCGGTAGAGTACCATGTCATCTGAATAGATACTATGATTTCTTAGTTTAGGATGGTGATCCCATCGAACTCGATGAGAACATTGAGGATCCGATTATCTATATGGATGCTATGTACAGATCTAACTTCGAGAAATGGCTTGAGGCCATGAAATCCAAAATGGAGTCCATGAAGATTAATGATGTATGGACATTGGTTGACCCACCCAAAGGGGTTAAACCCATTGGATATAAGTGGATCTTCAAAAGGAAGAGGGGCACAGATGAAAAGATGGAGATCTATAAAATCCATCTAGTTGCCAAAGGGTATCATCAATATTATGATATTGATTATGACGAGACGTTCTTTTCTGTGGCAATGCTCAAATCCATTTGGATAATACTTGTGATAGCTGCCCATTTGGATTTTGAGATCTGGCTGATGAATGTGAAAATAACTTTTCTAAATGAAGAGCTGATAGAAGAGGTGTATATAATACAACCTGAGGGGTTCACATCCACAGATGACTCCAAGGTGTGCAAACTTCAGAGATCCATTTATGGATTGAAGTAGGCATCTCGAAGTTGGAATATACATTTTGATGAGATGATCAAAACATATGGCTTCATTAAGAATGAAGAAGAGCCCTACATTTATAAATGAGCAAATGGTCCAGCAATTGTATTCCTTGTCTTGTACGTGGATGACATTCTCTTAATCGAAAATAACATTCCCACACTATAGAGAATAAAAGTTTAATTATCATCGTAGTTCTCCATGAAGGACTTGGGTGAAGCATCCAACATCCTAGGGATAAAGATCTATAAGGATAGATCAAAGAGAAAGCTTGAGTTATCCCAATCCACGTACATAGACACCATGATGAAGAGGTTCAGCATGAAAAATTCTAAAAAAGGCTATCTTTCGATAAACCATGAAATTTCTCTCTCTAAGAAGGATGGTCCGACAACTCCTGAAGAGAGAAAGCGTATGAGTAGAGTCCCATATGCTTCGATAGTGGGATCTATCATATATGCCATGACATGTACGAGATTAGATGTGGCATACTCACTATGAGTATTGAGTACATACTGGTCTAATCCTGGAGAAAATTACTAGAAAGTGGTTAAAGCCATCCTTAAGTATTTGAAAAATACTAAGGACCTATGGTTGGTATATGGTGAATCAGATCTAAAACTTGTAGGATTTATAGATTTCAACTTTCAATCTAACCATGATGACAGTAGAAGCATGTTGAGTTACATCTTTACTCTAAATGGTGGAGCCATCGGCTGAAAGAGTTCCAAGTAGCATACTATGGCAGACTCTGTTTGTAAAGTAGAGTACATTGCAGCATTAGATGCCACGAAGAAAGTTATGTGGCTAAAGAAATTCATCACCAAGCTTGGAGTAGCACCCTCTCTAGATGGTCCAGTCCTGCTCTGCTGCGATAGCACTAGTACCATAGCTCAGGTGAAGGAACTGAAGGCACACCAGTAGATGAAGCACATTTTATGCTGCTTCCACCTGGTCTGGAAGATCATGGATCGAGGTGATATCGACCTTCAGAAGATTGACGTAAAGGAGAACCTGGTGGACCCCTTCACTAAAATCCTAACGATAAAAAAGTTAAACAACCACAAGTCGAAGATGGGTATTAGATATTATGCAGAGTGGTTTTAGGACAAGTGGGAGCTATTGGAAAATATATCTTAAAGCCAATCATCAGTCTATTGACGATTGAAGTATATTATAATTATAATTAATTTACTAATAAAATATATTTTTAGCATTTTTCATCATAAGTTTTTATCTTCTAACAAACTCCATTATTGTAATGAAGTCCTTAGGATTATTTAGGTTTGATAAAGAAAGAATTTATCGATTAGTCCTTAAAATTGTTCACAACCAAATAATAGGTTGTTAATAAGAATGACAGCATCTATCGAGCATAAGTCATTGTATGCCATATAGGTTGATTATCCTCTAAATTAAGAATTATGGAGACACTGGTATGGCATATAGGTGAGATGTAAGGGTATATCATCATTGAACGTGACCAACTTTAGAAGATTCTGCTATCAAGAATGTCTTTGATGAGATATAGGTATAAGAGTTTCTTAGATCTGAGATCACCTCAGTAGTTTGTAAGCAACTCATTATGCTTTGGTACCAGACTAACTAAATTTTTAATTCAATAATGGTAAGTTTCTGGGCACAGTTAAGTACTTGCGAAGTCAGCGTGTGATCAAGATGGGATTGACCACTCTAAGAGTTGGAGAAGAATGTATCACTATATTTCAATATAGCAAAATCTTGGACTGAATAATTCACAAGATGGACATACATTATGGACAGCCTGATCAATGCTGATAGTTTAACTCTGAGGTATCCTACGAGCATTTTGGTCAAGGGGATGAATTATATGGAAACTATATCCACATGGGTTTTAAGGATGTTGTTCTACACATTCGACCTATCTGGCCATCGAGTACTATCGCTAGATGGTCACTCTGACTGGTATAAGAATTTATTTCTATGCTACTGACCTAGGTTTGGATTTATGGGGTCACATATATTAGAGTTTATGATCCGATCGGATGGTTGATCAACGATTGAAAATCGTTCTAGGGTTAAACGATCAATATGATTGATGTTTAACCTAGTGCAAATGTTGCAGGAGGATCAATTGGAAATTTGATTGCTAATTGGCTTAATTTGATTAAGCCAAAGGGCTAAGATTAAGTCTAATTAAATATGATTTAATTAGATTTGATTTGGGCTTGATTGGATCAAGTCCAATTGGTTTATTAGATAAGCCAAGTGCAAGGAAGAACTAGTCCTAGTTCAACTAGGACTTATATCAACCTAATTTTCTAATTTAATTAAAAAATTAAATTAGAATTAAATTTGATTTAATATAATTTAATTAAGTTCTTAATTGGATTAGGGTCTAATTTAATTAGGTTGATTTACTTCTGATTTGATTTGGTTTGAGAAACCATATTTGACCAAGCCAAATATAGAATCCTAGTAAGACTAGGATCCATCTTGCTTGTGCCACCTATATCCCATGCCCCCCATATCCTTTCTCTCTTATTTTTGGTGACAAATGTCCTCTCTTCCTGATCATCATGCATGCTCACCCTACTCCTCTCTTTCCTATATGGCATCTTGTTGTGGACTAGGTCAATTGATGGGACATTGTTGAAGTTTGTTGGACTCTATATGATATAATCCCAACAAACTTGGTCTCTTCCCATGTGTGCCGCCCCATCCTGATTTCTCCTCTAATTTTCATGGTTAAAAGGAGAAATTTTTGTGCACCTACCCTGGTGGTCCATGCCTAAAACAAAGGAGGGGGTGCCCAAATGTTGGGCGTCCCAACTACTTGCCATATGTGTTCTTACCTTGTATAGGAATTTGACCCAACAAAGACTCTTCCATATCTTTTTGTTGAGGGCAAACTCTCGCCTATCGAAGTCCCACATGACACCAAGTCTTGGGGTGATCCCATCCGACAGCAATAACCATGGTTGACTTCGACTAGTGTGGAATTCCTACCTAGCACCAAGATCGCGGACCTCACTCGTTGGCCGACCTTTCATGTTCCGATCATCAACTTTCTTAGATAACCCCAGAATCTATGAAGGTCTTGTGGATTTTACCTTGATGAGCTTGAATGGTGATGGCGGCCCTCTAGGCAATCAAGTGTTTGAACCTGACACATCCTGACTGGACGATAGAGTCTCTTCTCGAACGAACTTTGGCAACCTGTGAAGAGTAGAGGACCCTTAAATTCTTATATCGAGGATTCTAGATATGCTTGCGAAAGGGCTTGACCCTCTTTTATTGGCCCTCAGATAACCCCGAGAATGGCCGAGCTTTAAAGAAATGGATGAGTGGCAAAAGTATCCTGGTTGTCCATCCCTAGCGATCGTCAATCGAGTTTCTTCATCAACCAAACTCCTCTTAATTATCGGACAACTGCCCAGAAGCCAAATTCCCTCCGACCTCTAGTGTACCGAATTCCTCCAATGTACACCTATTGGACCTTTCCTCCAGTCGCACCCCAATCGGTCGTGTTCCCTTCAAATGATTCCCTCCAACTGAATCCATCATAAATGAATTCCTTCTGATCAGCAGGCAAGCTCCTTTCGGCCGACCTCCTTCCATTCAACATTCTCCCAGTCGACTCCCCCCCAAGTCGGCCTTGCACCAACAGAACTCCTTCTAGTCACCCAAGAAGGTTCCTTCTAGGTGAATTTCTTACTATCACCCAGAAGAATCTCATCCTCTATGCAAGTTTAGCTCCCAGCTTAAGGCAAATTAGCCTATACACGGACGACCCTAAAGAAGCCCAGCCAGACGATATCGAACATTTTGAAGATGGTTGAAGTTTTGTATCATGGATGATGTGCCCCTTTCGATCGAACTCCTTTCGGATGACTTCCTCTAGCAGTGCTCCTTCCAGTAGGAAGCTTTCTATGATATCCTCCAGTCGCACTCCTCCCAACAGTGCTCCTTCTAGTTGCAAACTTACTTAGTCCCTGCTACACCAAATAGCTAGAGCCACCCAAAGGGATCCCATCAAATCACTAATTCATAACAACTGCTACGCAAAGGATGAAGCACAGAACCTCAGATGTCAATTTATGAGGCATCTACTTACATGTGGCCTAGAAGGCTTCCGAACTCCTTGAAGCTACTAGACTTTGCCCCCATGAACCTTGGCCAGTCATGAGTCCACTACATATACTGAAGTCTCCAACTTACATCTGAACTTCAGCAAAGGGATCTCCATCACCTGCAAGTCGTGACAAACTATAACTCATCTTTCCATAACAAACTCCACATGGCTTGAACGGTCCACTACCAGGTAGTTACGACTGTCACCATCAGTTTGTTATAAGTTTCATCTATAAAAGGAATCCTCCAGATATATTTTCTCTAGGCTCTCATTCTCCTTCTCGTTACTTTGCTTTTGAATTTCCTGAGCACTCCATTTCTATTGGCCAAAAGAGCTGATTTGATCATCGGATTGTCTGTCGGAGCTAGCACCCCTGACTCTGGATGAAACTTTATTTTGCAGGTCACTACGGTGACCCCTTCTTCCTCAACTCTAGCTTGATCTGGCATCAACTAGATTTTGCACTAATAGAATTGGTGTTAGAAGAAGGGCACTTGAACTCTTGTTCTAAAATGAGTGCTCAATCGATCCTGCATGCTTTCTTCTTTAAGGATCATCTCTATTCTCTCCTTTGACCTCAAAATGCCTCCAAAGAAGATGACCACTCGAAGATCCATCACCTCTACCATTAGATCTGAACTAAATCTGCCTACTTCGATACCATCATCGGCACTGCAACCTCCTCCATCGGCAATAATGGTGGATTTGGAGCAGTTCAACTTGTTGATGTAGTAGGTCTGGGGTCTCATCAAAATGGTACAGGCCATGCAACAGCCTCTAGTGGCAGTTTGATCAGAAAATTCTCGGTCAAGATATCAAGAACCAGTCTAAAGGGGGCATACTTGAGTCAACAGACCCGTCACTTATGAGAAGGAGAAATAGATAATAGAGAGCCCCTATTTCGATCATGACTCTTCTCCAGAAGAGACCTTCTCCATCTATAGTCAAAAATCCTCCAAGATCCATGATCGAGATCAGGCCATCGATCGAAAACTCTAAGAAATGGATCGATGGATCGAGGAGCTCCACCATGTTGCCCAAGGTAACCATGATAACATCTATACTGATCTTTCTTTTTTTTGAGAATCATGCAGGAATCGATCGCACCGAACTTTAAGCTCCCTCAATTTGAGAGCTACGATGGGACTACTGATCTGGTTGACCATCTGGAGGCCTTCCAGACTATGATGCTGCTCCATGATGCATCTGACACTAATATATGCTAAGCTTTTCCATCTACTTTGTAGGGAGTAGCAAGAAACTGGTACTCGATGCTAAAACTGGATATGATCTTCTCGTTTGATCAAATAAGCCATCGATTTGTAGCTTATTTTATTAGTAGCCGATGTCCAAGGCGAGGCTCGGACTTCCTCATCAATATCAAGTAGTAGGAAGGGGAGACCATCCAAGCTTATGTCAATTGCTTCAATGCCATTGTATTAAAGGTCCAAAATTTGGAACAGTCGATTGCCATGGTCGTGCTTAAGGATGGCCTTCTGAAGAACGATCTGCTATTCTCCCTGAAGAAGAAGTACCCCAAGAATTTTATTGATTTGCTGGCTCAGGCTGAAGATTATGCTCGAGCTAAAGAAGCCTTCAAACTGAAGGATGAGGAAGCCATGAGAGAGTGGTAAACGAGCGAATCTAGCAAGCCCGCAATCGAAGAAAAGTCGAATAAAGTTTGGCCGCGCTCACGGACTCCCCGTGAATGCAAGTGAGCCCGAACTCCCCCTAGGCTCATTGTCAAAGAAGCTCCGATAGAAGGGTATAAAAAAGTTCTCCCCCTAGAAGGTTCCATAATTACGCCTCCTTCAATGATCTAGAAACTCAAGTACTGATGGAGATCAAGGAGCAACTACCGAGGTCGGAGAGGATGCGCACTCATCCTGATAAGCAAAATCAATCTTTACCATCGTAATCTCGATCATGATATTGAAAAATGCATTCAGCTCCAAGACGAGATCGAGGAGCTCATCAGGCAAGGTCGGTTGGGTTGATTTCTATGATGTCGAACCGAGGCAAGGGTAGATCGACCAAGGGCACTATCGCAATCGAAACCACCGAGAAGGGAGGAGCAACCAGGAGATCAACCACCTCTTAGCATCATCAATATGATCTCTGGGGGACTTCGATGGGAGGAGGTTGGTGGGTTTGAGGGGCCAGCTTAGAGGAGGAGAACTGAGGAGCCCATTGCTTTCACTAAAGAAGACACACAAGGAGTTCAATTCCTACACAGTGATGCGATTGTAATTATTTTAAATATTATTGATTATGATGTACACCGTATTCTTATTGATAATGAAAGTTCGATCGATATCTTATTTTATGATGCTTTCTTCAAAATATCTATACTATTGAAAAATGTGTCCTAAAGCCAATCATTCAAGTGGTAGATGATTGAAATTAGTATATGAATTATCTAATAATAATAGTTATTTGACTGGTTCATCATAAAAGTTCTATCTTTTTTAAATGAACTTCTAAATTATGATGAAGTTCTTAGAACTATAATCAATCGATAAAGAAGGATTTATCGGATGGTTCTTAAATTATTCATGACTAAATGATAAGTTATTAACATGGACGATAACTTATCGAGTGTAGGTCATTGTATGCTATATGCATTGATTGTCCTCGTAACCAAGTAGTCTAGAGACACTGGTATGGCATCCAGGTGAGATTTAGGAGTACATCTGCACTGAACATGATCAATATAGCACTCTATTATCAAGAGTAGATAGCTAAGGCCAATGGGTATAAGTGTCCCTCCAATCTGAGATTACCACGGTGACTTGCAAGCAACTCACTGTACTTTAGTGCTGGACTGCCTGTATTTTTAATATAGATTTGAAAAGTTTTTGGGTACAGTTAGGTACTTATAAAGTTGGTGTGTGAGTCAAGATGGGATTGACCACTCCTGATTAACTTCAGGAAGATAATGACTCACTGTGTTTCAATTTAGCAAAACCTAGGCCTGGGTAATCCTCATGAGGTGTCACAGAATTTGCAAAATTTTGAGATACAATACCGATGACTTGTATGAGTGCTGATAGCATACTCAAAGTTATCTTTAGCATTATTGGTTAAAGGGATGAATTATACGATAACCATGGGCTAGGGTTCTAAGAATGTTGCTTTGCGTACATTCGACCTATCTGAACGTTGGGAATCATTGCTAGAAGGTAACTTTGATTGGTACAAAAATTGATTTCTTTGCTACCGACTTAGATTCAAACCTATGGGGTCACATAAATTAGATCTTGTAACCTAATCAGATGGTTAATCGATGATTGAGAATTGTTTCTAGGTCAAACATTCAATGCGATTGATGTTTGACCTAATGCAAGTGCTGTAGGAGGATTGATTAGCAATTAGATTGCTAATTGGCTCAATTTGATTGGGCAATCAGGCTGAGATCAAGTCTAATTGAATTAGATTCAATTAAAATTAGTTTGGACTTAATTAGATTAAGTCTAGTTGGTTTATTGGATAAGCCAATTGCAAGAAAAAATAATTTCTTGTTTGACTAGGACTTGGGTGCACCTAATTGACTTAGCATTTAAATCAAATTTAAATCTTAATTTAATCTAATTTAATTAGACTTTTAGTTAGACTAGGATCATCTTTAATTAGTTTGCATTTGATCTAATTTAAATAAAATTTAAATTAGGTTCAAAACTATTTTGACCTAGTCAAACAAGAGGAGTCCCAGTTGGACTGGGACTCTCTCTCTTTCTCTTGTGCCTAAGACCTCACACCCATCTTAATTAATTTCTAATTTTTCTATGTGTATTCCCACACCCAAGAAGGCCCTCCATGCTCCATAATTCATATTTTTAGGAATTTGTTATGACTTGGTCAAAACTTTGAAGAAGTTAGGATTTGTTTCCTTCTTGGAAGAGTCCCCTTTGACCAAAACTTCTTCCCCTCTTGTGCACCCACTTAACCCACACCATATTTAACTTCTCCACCCTTCTCCTAGGTTTTTAGGATGTGGATTTGATGGTTCTCATGAAAAGAATCAAGAGAGGGGCATCCAAGAGTTGGACACCCCAAAGAAGTCCTCCTTTGACTAGGTTTTGACCTAGTCATGCAGTAAAAGGTGGACGCCTCTATTAAGATGGTTAGAGGATGTGAAAAATCCTACAAAAATTATAAAAGAATAGAGAAAAAGGAGAAAAAAGCATGGAGGATTTGTGGTGCCAAGATTCATGGAGAAGAGCCTTCAATTAAGACATCAAAGGTTGATGTCTTGAAGAGACAAGATAAGAGAAGATTGTCTTCTCTTATAATTTTTCTTTTATATTTCTCTCTTTTTATTTCATTTATGATTTTTATATGATAAAAATCTAAGAGAGAGAGAGGATTTGGGTATGGGGATGAGTGCTCCAAGTTGTTAGGGCATGGTGTTATTTTTTGGACATGATCTGATCATGTCCTGATGAGAGAAGGAGAAGAGATGAAAGATCTTCTCTTAGGTTTCTTGGAGAACCCTTCCTCTCCAATTTTTTATGGGATTTTTGTATGAATAAAATAAAAAATCTTAGATATGGAAGCTTAGGTAAAATCTTAGAGGTAAAGGTCTTCTCTTGTCCTAGCATAGAGATATTTTCAGAAGATCAACCGTTGATGTCCTGAAGGAAAAGATTTGTCTTCTCTTAGGATTTGTTTTTCCTTGATTTTATTTTCTTATTTATGAGAGATCCAAGGGTTGGATTTCTTCCTTATTTCTTCTTATGTTCTTTATCTCTTGGAGTATCCAAGAGATTAGAAGAACATGTATTTGATTAACCATCAAGAGGGATCTGCGAGAGGCTAGCACTTCGAGCGGATCTTCATTCGATAAATCTTCGATCTATATTGCAGGTTTGTGTGGATCACCTATAGAGGTCGGATGCTTGTGCAGCTCCAAAGACAACAATGGATTGAACTACGGAGTTCTCAACCCATGCAAAGGTAAGATATTTGATCTCTTGATAACCTAGATCTGATCTAGGATTAGATTTAGAATTATTCTAGATCTAGATATTGATATGATCAATACCACTTAAGATTATTTTAATTTTAGATTTATACTTGCATCATGATATGTTATAGATCCTTGATGTAGGATTTTGTAATTTGATTACATGCATTTATAGATTAAATAGTTTAATCTATTTTTTTGCTGCTCTTTATTTTCAAAAATGTTTCGAAATCTATGCACGAAATCCTACATGTTTCCTAACAGTGGTATCAGAGCACCTAGGTTCTTTTATAACATGATCATATTTACATTAGATTAAATCTAAAATTAAAATTAATTAATTAAAGATCACACATACTGCGATAAGGTTTTTCTGTTGTAAGGTTAATCCCTTACAATGAAAAGGTTGTCCTAGTATGTGCTAATCTGAATTTGAATCATGAATAATTTAGATTAGATCTAATAAAATTTATGAATTAATTTTTTAATTTAAATTTAAAATTAAATAGATATTTAATCTATTTTAGATTATTTAGATTAGATCTAAATAATATCAGGATTGCACATACTATCATAAGGTTGTCCTACTACAAGGTTTACCTCTTACAATGAAAAGATTATCCTAGTATGTGCTGATTCGAGAAACCTAAGTCATAAATATGTTAAATAAGATCTAAAATAATTTATGATTTATTTTTAAATTTTAAATTTAATTTTAAATAATTTATGATCTAATCCACATGATGTGTTTTATGTTTAGATCTAGATCCTCTTATTGCATATGTTGATATGTAATTTTTATTTTAAAACTAGAATGTATATGTATGACATATTTATTTTGTAGAATTTAAATTGAGAACTTACTTTTTGTAAAACCCTAGATTCAAAATCCTAGGACATGATCTAAATAATGAAATAAATCAGATCTAAAACCATGTATTGAATATGATTTAATATAAATTATTTATAATTTAAAAATATTTCAAATAATAAAATCAAAAACTAGTTTTGAGGTTCCATAAATCCAAACTTTGAACTTAATTACGAATTAAGTGATTGTTTAGGATCTAGGTTTGTGATTTGAAGATCCTAAGATAATTTCATAAAACTTGGGTTAAAGGTTAAATGGGTTAGTTTTGATAAGATCATTAACTGGGTTAGACCTAGGGTTAGATTAAATATGGACTTAGTTAAGAAATTGATTAAACCTAATTAATAGTTAATTAAGATTAGGTCATTTCTTTTCTTTGGATCAATTCAATAGTTGTAGTTGATCAAAGTCCATATATCTAACAAATGGACCTGACTATGGCTCAGTGGTCGAGCCCGAGTCTTTAGGCAGACCAAATCAAAACTGACAAATCAATTGGTATCTAAGATAAGTCTGGCATTCTAGATCAGTGGTTTTTAATTGACAGCCCGCTTATCTTGTCATTTTTTATGGTGTTTAAGGCAAGCCTTGGCAGACCCTCCTACCGATCTCACTTACCTGGCTAATGTGGTTAATCAGATTTCGATTAGATTGCTTATTGATTCGAGCTAACCCATGTCACATAGAAAATCAATGAGACTAATTTCATTCAGTGAGACTGATATAGGTGCCCATCGATCAAAATTGATCATAATCCTTATCAGTGACTTATGAAATCAGTGGGAGGACCTGACTTGGTAAAGTCAGTGGGAGCAAATTGGTCCATGTTCTTTCTATCCTTAAATCACTAATAATTTAAATTTCCTAAAATTATTAGATCCTTAAAATAATGAAGTTATGGAGATAACTAAGTCATAGCCTCCCATTAAGGTGTTTGATAATGAGTCCATTAACTCAATAATCATTGGAGGCCCATAGGCCTGGTGCTTGTTGACTAATGGAATTATCATTCATCATATGACAATTTGGATGTGTCTCTCTAATGGTGGTTAGGTTGACCAACCATAGTTGGGCTTAATCATTCGTTAGTTAGATGCACCAAGTATGCTCATGTTAATGGTTAGAGCTAACCGAATCCTTACAGTTGAGGCCCTAGCCTACTAATTAGGTTTCTGGGATAAAATTAAATTACTAGAAGTTGTTTGGAGAAACAATTGGTTATGAACCTACCCTTGATGTACATAGGTTGACCAACCATAGTTGGACTTATGTGTAGTCTATGTGGATTCTAGTAATTTAATTTTATCCCAGAAACCTTACATAGGTTGACCAACCATAGTTGGACTTATGTGTAGTCTATGTGGATTCTAGTACCTACTAGGGAATTAAAGTAATTTCCCGAATTGAAGGTAGAGGGCTACCAATTCGAATAAAATAGTAAGAAAATCTTTAGACTAAAGTCCAAGTCTTTATGCTTAATATAATTCATATACTTAGGTCAATGTTCTCTTTTCTCAAATTAAGGCTAAACACTAATTGCTCCTATCACTGTTAGACAGTGATGACTTATGGGACCCAACTTTGATAATTAGTATCGAGAGTTGAATTTGGTTCAACAATACGAATGGGTTCGTACTGGGACTTCTAAGTCCAGTCAAAATAATTAGTCCAAGGTTAACCTAAATCGGACATAGTGTTTCTAATGTTAGAAGTAGGGTCATAGAAAGAAGAATTGTCTTGCTTCATTTGACCATAATAGGCTGAATAAGAGAAAGGAGCAAAAGTTGCTTATTAAAGATGTTATATGATAACACCTTACAATTTTTCTGTAAATAATTTTACTACATGGGTATTAGATGTCGGTAGTCTTTTGCAATTTATTGCAAAGACTACAAGTAAGTGGATATTTGAAAATGGTGAGAAATACTTGAACGTTGGGGATGAAAGTCTTGTTCCAATCCTAGCTTTAGGATTTATCAAGCTTATTTTCAATAGAGGTCATTTTGAGTGATTGCCACTATTGTCCATCATTTATGATAAATGTGATCTCTGATGGCCTTTTGATCAGAGATGGTTATCATTTATCAATAAAAAAGATTGTTGTGATATTATTATAAATAATATTATAATAATACATGGATAATAAAGAAATAATATTTAATATTTATACAACCTATTAAGTATAATGTACACATCTAAGTTAGATTATGTCATGAATATCTATCTTTGGTATTTTAGGCTTAGTCATCTTGACAAGAATAGGATAAATGAGTTAGCTTGAGAGAAAAACCTCGACATCAATGATTGTGAATTATTGATAGCCTGTGAATCTTGTCTTCTTGAAAAGATGATAAAGTCACCTTTTACTGAAAAAGATAAAGGAGCCTATAAAATTCTAAGTCTCATATATAGTGATGTATATGGACTTATGAACTTAAGTGCTAAAGAAAGATATTAGTATTTCATTATGGATGACTTATCTGAGCATGTGTGCATCTAGCCTGAAATATTTGAAATGTTCAAATAATTCAATAATGAAATAGAAAAATAAACTGGATAAGACATTAATGTGAGCTTAGAAGTGGCACTCCTAAGTCTTGAAAATATAAGAAATCAAGTCATGGAAAGATGGAAGCGAGTCAAAAGAGAAATTAGCTCTCCTAGCAAAATTCAAAAACTGGATTGGCTCTCCCTGAGATTGAGCTGACTAAGTTAGAAACTGGGATGGCTCAGTCCAGAACTGGATCGACTAGGTCTTAGAAAAAAATTCAGACAGAAAGCAGTATTTTTGGATTGTTGGCATGGTACAGACTGAGCCGACCCAATCGTAGGTTAGCCAGCTCAGTCTGAAACTGGGCCGGCTCAGTTTTCATGGGTTATTATTTAGTGTACATGGGTTATTTGGATTTGGAGAGTTTTTCTATGAGCTTGGGCTCGATCCTTTGTAAAGTATATATACTGAAAATAGATCAAGATTGTAATGAGGCTGAAATACTCTGAATAAAAGCTCTTTTCTTTCAAAAATCTTTTCTTTTCTTTTTCTCTATTTCTTGAATTATTTGATCATGCTTTCGTAGAAATCTCTGAGAAGTACTTTCTTGTTGCTTGGCTAATCACCGATGGCCACATCAATCCATATGGAAAGAGCGCGCATTCTCGATAATTTGGTATCAGAGCGGTGTTGCATGGAAGGAAGAAAGATACCTAGGGTTTACTACATCCAGGATCTGTTGCATTAGATTTTATTGTAAAAGTTCTAGTTTGCTTCGTGGTTGTCTCTAGATTGAGGTGGAGATTGTTTACATGGAGGAACGGTGATACATAAGTTTGAAAAGAGGATCTAGGACTAGTTAGATCTTCTTTGAAGGATTATTTTGCAAGTGTGTGTGATAGTGAAGGGTGTTAGGGATTTGTTCTTGACTTGTTTGAAGTCACGGAATCAAGTGGATTCAAGATGAATTTTGAGAAGTTCAATGGCAAGAAAAACTTTACGGTATGGCAACAAAGAGTAAAGGACTTGTTGGTTCAGTAGAGGATCTACAAGGTCTTGATAAAAAAAAGATCGAAAAAGATCAGTACTGAGGATTGAAAAGAGTTGGAGAAAATTGCTTTTAGCACAATCCAGATGTGCTTGGCCAATTAGGTTTTGCCCAAGGTTTGCATAGAGACTATGATAAAGGGGCTCTGGATGAGACTAGAGAATACATACATGGGAAAAAATATGACAAACAAGCTATGGTTGAAGAAACAACTATATAGTCTGAGGGGGCCCGAAGGTGGAGATCTTGTTGCACATATCCAAAGGTTCAATCAGGTGTGTTCTGAGGTGATGAGATTGGATGTGAAGATCGATGAGGAGGATCGGGCATTGCTGCTATAATGTTCTCTCCTAGGTTCGTATGATGGTCTCATAACAACTTTAGTTTATGGAAAGATGACCCTAAACTATAAAGAGGTTGTTGGTGTGCTCAAATCAAATAAGCAAAGCAAAAAGATCTGCAAAGAAGACCCTAAGTCTGAGATCTTGGTTGTGAATGAAAGATAGGAAAGATCAAAGGAGAAGACAAGAGAAAAATCCAAGGGTAGTTCAAAGTCTCGCAATTAGAGGAAGATGACATTGAAATATTATAAATATCATCAGCCTGGACACGTGAGGAGAGATTGTCTCCTTTTGAGATCAGAAAAAAAGAAGGCCAGCAAGAAAGATGATACAGCTTCTGTGAGCAGTGAAGAAGACCTACTAGTTGTATCAAATGGATCCACAGAATGCAATAATATGTGGATATTGGATTCAGCATGCTTGCACTACTATACTTCTCATCGGGAGTGGTTTGCTATCTACCAGAAGGTCAATGGTGGAAGTGTCAGCCTTGGACATCATCACCCATGCAAAGTAGCTGGAATTGGCTCTATCAGGGTGAGGATGTATGATGGAATCATTCATACATTATCAAATATCAAGCATGTACTGGAGTTGAAAAAGAATTTAATTTTTTTAGGCTACTTGGAGAAGCAGGATTATGCTTTTAGTAGCCAGACTAGGAGTGGATGTCTGAAAATTACCAAAGAAGCTTTGGTGGTGATGAGAGGTAGAAGATTGAGCAACAATCTTCATAGAATGGAAGGCTCAGTGGTGAATGATAGTGTAGAGGTACTAGCAGTGGCACAGGAGGAGCAGATTTTATATCTGCTATGGCACTATCGGATTGGTCATATGAGTGACCGTGGGCTCACTGAACTAAGTAGAAGAGGTATGATCCCAGTCTGAAGAAGGAGGGCACAGATCTTTATGAGCCATGCATCTTTGGCAAACAGCATAGGATGAAGTTTGCCAGAAGTAAGTGCGGTGAGGGAGTGCTGGATTTAGTGCACTCGGATGTGTGGGGACCAGCTCCTATATCAACTAGAGGTGGGGCAAAATACTTTGTCACTTTCATTTAGGATTTCTTAAGGAAGGTGTGGATTTATCTGATTAGAAAAAAATTAGAGATGTTTGCCCGATTCAGAGCTTGGAGTGCTGATGTAGAGAAGGAGTCAGAAAGATAGGTGAAGTGTCTGAGGTTGGACAATGAAGGAGAGTATATTAGCCTAGAGTTCAGGAGGTACTGTGAGGAAAATGGCATCAAATGCCATTACACAGTGAAGATGACTCCCGAGCAGAATGGAATCACGGAGAGAATGAACCAAACGTTAACCGAGAAAGCATGGAGTTTGAGGCTACAAACATCACTCCCAAAGTCCTTTTAGGGTGATACTCTAATTTTTTCTTATTTTCTTATGAATAGGTCCTCTCATTATATGCTGAATGGATGCATTCTAAAGAAGGTCTGGAGTAGAAAGAAGGTGAAGCTTGGCCATCTGAAAGTCTTCAGTTGCACAGCCTATGCACATATGGAGGCAATCGAGAGGAGCAAATTGGATCTGAAATCTCAAAAGATAACATTCATAGGATATCCATAAGAAGTGAAGGGGTACATGCTATAGGACTCTCAGGCATGGAAGTCAGTGATCAGTAGGAACATTATTTTGGATGAGAAGAGCATCTTGAGGAGGTCTGGGATAGATGGAACTAGAGAAACAAAGTTGAACAGCAATGGCCAGTCAGAGAATGATGGCATGCAGGTTACATCCACTTACAGGAGTGTTCCCGTTGAGGTGGAGCTGGGTAGAAAAGTATTATCTCAGATTGAAAATCAACATGGAGGGCCGATAGTTCAGACAGATGTGTAGGAGCAGCCACAGACATCAGACAGAGATGTGCTAGTGGGAGTAGCTTTGTATAAGCCCCAGCGTACTGTTAGGAGGTCGGTCAGATATGGCATTGATGAGGTTATCTCCTATGCACTCATCACTGTTAATGGAGATCTAGAGAATTATGCAGAGGCCATGGAGAGGAAGGATCATGATTAATGGATACAGGCCATGATGGAGGAGATGGAATCACTTCAGAAGAATCAGACATGGTAGCTGGTGGATCTTTCAGAGGATGCTCGATCTATTGGCTCAAAGTGGGTGTTCATAAAGAAAGAAGCACCTTCAGAATAAGATGGAGTCATATTCAAAGCAAGACTGGTAACAAAGGAATACTCATAAAGGAAAGGAACTGACTATATAGAAATTTTCTCTTCTGTGGTGCGTCATACATCTATTCGAGTTTTGCTATCATTGGTGGCACAGCATAACATAAAATTGGAATAGATGGACATAAAGATGGCCTTCCTTCAAGAAACTTTGGAGGAAAGAATCTATATAAAGCAGCCAGATGGTTTCATGGAGATGGGATGGGAAGAAAAGGTATGTTTACTCAAGAAGTCTTTGTATGGCTTGAAACAATCCCCTCATCAGTGGTATCGAAGGTTTGATAGCTTTGTCTTGAGCCTAGGTTTCAGCAGATGTGAACATGATTGTTGTATCTACGTTAAGGATGTAGATGAAGAGGATGTCCTATACCTATTATTGTATGTAGATGATATGCTCATAGCTAGTAGAAGCATGGATGCTGTGAAAAGGTTGAAAAGGACATTATCATCTAAGTTTGAGATGAAGGATTTGGGTCTAGCTAAGAAAATCCATGGAATGAAGATTTATAGGGATACGTGCAAAGGAGTGCTCCACTTGTTATAAGAAAAGTATGTCCAGAAGGTTCTAAAGAGGTTTGGGATGAAGAAGGCCAAACCTGTAGAGACGCCATTATTAAGCCATATGTCTCTCTCCAAGTTACAGAGCCTCCAATCAAAAGAGGAGAGAGAGTACATGAAAGAGTCCCTTATGCAAATGTTGTAGGTAGTGTGATGTACACTATGGTGTGTTGTAGACTAGATATAGCACATGTAGTGAGCACGGTTAGTAGATACATGGCTAACCTTAGGAAGGAACATTGGAAAGCATTGAAATGGATATTGAGATATTTGCATGGAATAAAGGATTATGGTTTGGTGTTTAGTGGGCAGTCGAGAGGATTTGGAGAACAATCTGTGAAGCTATGTGAAGTTTTAGGTCCTCTGGAAGGATTTGTTGATGCAAATTATGCTGGTGATCTTGATACAAGGAGGTCTACTACTGGATACCTCTTCTACGTATATGGTGGACCGGTGTCTTGGAGATCAATTCTTCAGCCAATCACGACCTTGTCTACCATAGAGGCCGAGTACATTGGGATAACGGAGGCTGCAAAGGAGGCCCTTTGACTTAGGAGGCTGATTGATGAATTGGGGGTGGAGTAGAACAAGGTTACACTGTTCAGTAATAGTTAGAGTACTCTGTTGTTGGCATAGAACCCAGTGTATCATGCGCGCACAATGCATATAGATGTGAGGTACCACAGGATCAAAGAGCTGGTGGAGGAAGGTGAAGTGGAACTGATGAAGGTCCATACTAAGGAGAATCAGTCTGATGCACTCACGAAGGTACTCTCTAGAGATAGCTTTCAAAGATGTATGGCATGAATGGATCTGTTGAGAAGAGATAAGTTCACAAAAACTTGGAAGCACCAAGGTGGAGAATGTGAGCTCAGAAGTGGCACTCCAAAGTCTTGAAAACATGAGAAGATAGGTCATAGAAAGACGGTAGCAAGTTGAAAAAGAAATCAGCTCTCCAAGCAAGGTTCAGAAACTAGGCCGACTCACCCTGAGACTAAGCCGACTAAGTTCGGAACTGGGCCGACTCAATCCATGACTGGGGCGACTAGGTCTTAGAGGAAAATTTAAACAGAAAGCAGCATTTTCGAACTATTGGCATGGTACCAACTGGGTTAGTTGGCTCAATCTAAAACTGGGCTAGCTCAATTTTTGTGGGTTAATATTTTGTGTACGTGGGTTGTTTGGATTTGGAGAATTTTTCTATGAGCTTGGGCTTGATCCTTTATAAAGTATATATACTAAACATAGGTCAAGATTGTAATGAGGCAGAAATATACTGAATAAAAGCTCTTTTCTTTCAGAAATCTTTTCTTCTTTTCTTCTTTATTCCTTGAATTGTTTGATCATGCTTTCGTAGAAATCTTTGAGAAGTACTTTCTTGTTGCTTGGCTAATCACCGACAGCCATGCGATCCGTATGGAAAGAGTACGCATTTCTGACAATTAAAACTCTTCGATCAGATCGAGGAGGTGAGTACTTATTCAGTGAGTTTTTGACATATCTAGGAGAGAATTGGATTCTCTCTCAACTGGATTCAGAATATAGTGTATCTAAAAGAAGAAATTGAACTTTGTTAGACATGGTTCAATCCACTATAGGGTTCACTTGTTTGCCTGTTTCAGGGTTGAGCCCTTATGGCTACTAGTTTTACTTTGAAAAAAGGTTCTGAGTAAATCTATCGCATAGATTCCATATGAGATATAGATTGAGCATAGACCTAGACTCTCTCACTTTCAGGTTTGGAGTTGATCAGTGTATGTCATATATTTGCACATAGATAAACTTGGATCCTGGTCCAATAAGTATTTAAGGGTTATTAATTCTACTATGTTAAAGAACATAAATGTTCATCAGCAGTAGAGCATTCCTTTTGGAAAGGAGTTCCTTAGAGAAGGAACTAATGCCTATCAAGTTGAACTTGAAAAAGTTTGACTGATCGAAAAGAACCAATGTAATCTAGTAATCCTACAGAATCGAATTTGATCAGATCAAATCTGGAGCCCATTAAAGTATTATCTGTAAGGAGATCTGATAGAGTACCGCATCAGCTAGATAAATACTTCAGTATCTAGGTCCGGGATGGCGATCCTGTTGAGCTCGATGAGAACAACAAGGATTCAATCACCTATAGGGATACAATGCAGTAATCTGAGCCACATGATCTAAATTGAAGTCCATGGAAATCAATAATGTATGGACACTAGTTGATTCACCTGAAGGGATAAAATCCATTGGGTGTGAATGGATTTTCAAAAGGATTAGAGTAGCATAGACGGAAAGGTAAAGACCTTAAATCCTATTTGGCTATTACCTCAGAATTAGAACATACATTTTGAACATATGCCTTTGTTATGAACAAAGACAAATTTTACATTTGTAATTAGACAAAATATTTTGTAGTGTTATTCCTTACATTGTCTGTGGATAAAATTCTCTTAATCAGGAATGACATCCCAGCATTGCAAGAAATAAAGGTTTAGTTGTCATCTTATTTCTCCATGTATCAGACAAGATATGGTATACTCACTAGAGGTAGTGAGAATATACCAGTCTGATCCAAGTAAGAGCCACTGAAAGATTGTATAGATAAACCTTAAGTATTTGGGAAACACTAAGGTCCAGTGGCTCAAATATGAAAGTACTGACTTAAAACATGTGGATATTATAATTTCAGTTAGAATAAGATGACAACTAGAGAATGTCGGCTCATACCCTAATTATAGGAGTAATGTACTAGAAAGGTTCCAAGCGGGATACCTTATCCTATTCAGTTAGTGATGTAGAGACATCGTGGATATGATGCTGCCATGTAAGCTATATAGTTGCTGAGGTTCATTAGCAGGATGGGAGTGGCATCCTCCATAGATGGTCCAGTCCTATTATAGCACTAGAGCCATAGCTTAGGCTAAAGAACCAAAAGACCAGCATATTTTGCATTGCTATCACCTTAGATATTAGATCTGGGTAACATCGACTTTTGAAAGATCAATGGAAAAGGAGAACTTGATCGACCCATTTGCTAAGACCTCGGAACTAAGGAGTTCTACGAACTCAAGTGGAAGATAGGATATTTGATATCATTTTGATTGGCTTTAGCCCAAGTTGGAGTTGTTGGAAAATATATCCTATAGCCAATCATCTAAGTGGTAGATGATTGAAATTAGTATATGAATTATCTAATAATAATAGTTATTTGGCTGGTTCATCATAAAAGTTCTATCTTCCTTAAATAAACTCTTAAATTATGATGAAATCCTTAGAACCACAATCAATCGATAAAGAAGGATTTATCGAATGGTTGTTAAATTATTCACGACCAAATGATAAGTTATTAACAAGGCAATAACTTATCAAGTGTAGGTCGTTGTATGCCATGTGCATTAATTATCCTCATAACCAAGTGGTGTGGAGATACTGGTATGGCATTCAGGTGAGATATAGGAGTACATCTGCACTGAATGTGTTCAATGTAGCACTCTACTGTCAAGAGTAGCTAGCTAAGGCCAATCGGTATAAGTGTTCTTCCGATCTGAGATCACCATGATTACTTACAAGCAACTCACTGTACTTTGGTGTCGGACTGTCTGTATTTCTAATATCGGTTCAAAAAATTTCTAGGTACAATCAAGTACTTATAAAGTTAGTGTGTGAGTCAAGATGGGATTGACCACTCTTGATTAACTTTAGGAAGAGAATGGCTTGTTGTGTCTCAATTTAGCAAAACCTAGGCTTAGGTAATCCTTATGAGGTATCACGGGATTTACAAAATTTTGAGACACAATAGCGATGACTTGTATGAGTGCTGACAGCATACTCGAAGTCATCTTGAGCATTATTGGTCAAACAAATGAATTAGACGATAACCTTAGGCCAAGGTTCTAAGAAAGTTGCTTTGCATACATTCGACCTATCTGGACGTCGGAAACCATTGCTAGATGATAACTTCGATTGGTATAAAAATTGGTTCCTATTCTACCAACTTAGATTCGAACTATGAGATCACACACATTAGAGCTTGTAACCTGATTAGATGGTTAATCGATGATTGAAAATTATTTCAAGGTTAAACATTCAATGCGATTGATGTTTGACCTAATGCAAGTATTGCAGGAGGATTGATTAGCAATTGCATTGCTAATTAGCTCAATTGACTGAGCAATTAGGCTGAGATCAAGTCTAATTGAATTAGATTCAATTATAATTAGTTTGAACTTAATTAGATTAAGTCTAGTTGGTTTATTGGATAAGCCAATTGCAAGAAAAAATAATTCCTTATTTGACTAGAACTTGGGTGCACCTAATTGACTTAGCATTTAAATCAGATTTAATCCTTAATTTAATCTAATTTAATTGAGCTTTTAGTTAGACAAGGATCATCCTTAATTAGGTTGCATTTGATCTAATTTAAATGGGATTTAAATTGGATTCAAAACTATTTTGACCTAGTCAAAAAAGAGGAGTCCTAGTTGGACTGAGACTCTCTCTCTTTCTCTTGCACCTAAGACCTCACACCCATCTTAATTAATTCTTGATTTTTCTACATGTATTCTCATGTTCAAGAAGGCCTTCCACACCCCATAATTTATATTTTTGGGAATTTGTTATGACTTGGTCAAAATGTGGAAGAAGTTGGGATTTATTTCCTACTTGGAAGAGTCTCCTTTGACCAAAACTTCTTTCCCTCTTGTGCGCCCACTTAACCCATGCCATATTTAACTTCTGCACCCTTCTCCTAGGTTTTTGGTATATGGATTTGATGGTTCTCATGAAAAGAATCAAGAGAGGGGCGTCCAAAAGTTGGACACCCCATAGAAGTCCTCCTTTGACTAGATTTTGACCTAGTCATGGAATAAAAGGTGGATGCCTCTTTTGATATGGTTAGAGGATGTAAAAAATCCTAAAAAAATTATAAAAAAATAGAAGAAAAGGAGGAGAAGACATGGAGCATTTGTGGCACCAAGATTTATGGAGAAGAGCCTTCAATTAAGACATCAAATGTTGATATCTTGAAGAGACAAGGTAAAAGAAGATTGTCTTATCTTATATTTTTTTTTTATGTTTCTCTCTTTCTATTTTATTTATAATTTTTATATGATAAAAATCTTAGAGAGAGAGAGGATTTGAGTATGGGGATGAGTGCTCCAATTTGTTTGTGCATGGTATTATTTTTTGAACATGATCTGATCATGTCCTAATGAGAGAAGGAGAAGAGAAGAAAGATCTTCTCTTAGGGTTTCTTGGAGAACCCTTCCTCTCCAATTTTTTATGGGATTTTTGTATGAATAAAATAAAAAATCATAGATTTAAAAACTTAGAAAAAATTCTAGAGAAGAAGATCTCCTCTTGTCCTAGCATAGAGATGTTTTCAGAACATCAACCATTGATGTCCTGAAGGAGAAGATTTATCTTCTCTTAAGATTTGTTTTTCCTTGATTTTATTTTTTAATTTATGGGAGATCCAAGGGTTGGATTTCTCTCTTATTTCTTCTCATGTTCTTCATCTGTTGGAGTATCTAAGAGATCCAAAGAACATGTATTGGATTACCATCAGGAGGGATCCATGAGAAGCTAGCACTTCGAGTGGATCTACATTTGACGAACCTTCGATTTGTATTACAGGTTCGTGTGGATCACTTGTAGAGGCTGGATGCTTGTGTAGCTTCAAAGGCAACAACGGATTCAATCGTGAAGTTTTCAACCTGTGCAAAGATAAGAGATTTGATCTCTTGGTAACCTAGATTTAACCTAGGGTTAGATCTAGAATTATTCTAGATCTAGGTATTGATATGATCAATACCACTTAAGATTATTTTTATTTTAGATTTATATTTGCATCATGACATGTTATAGATCCTTGATGTAGGATTTTGTAATTTGATTACATGCATTTATAGATTAAATAATTTAATCTATATTTTTTACTGCTCTTTATTTTCGAAAAAGTTTTGAAATCTATGTATGAAATCCTGCATATTTCCCAACATATACCTTATAACCGACTCAAACCAATGAATTCTCTATTGGTCGGCTTCACTGGTGATGCAGTGCCAGTTGAAGGCATAATAACTTTAAGTATGACTGCGGGACGTTATCCGAAGCAATCTAGGGTGCAAGTGGACTTCTTAGTGGTAAAAGCTCCATCCGCTTACAATACTATCCTCGGCTGGCCTGGTCTAAATGCACTTCGGGTAGCAATGTCGATCTATTATTTAAAAATGAAGTTCCTAATAAGTCATGGGGTTGGTGAGGTCAGAGGAGATCAAGCTCTGGTAAGGCATTGCTATTCAATCGTCCTGCAAAAGGGTGAGCAGTCCGACCCTTGTCTAATTGATGGGTTGGACGTTCGGGATGACCTCATGGAAGAAAGAGGAGAACCAATGGAAGATCTTGCCTTGGTTTCTTTAAATGATGGAAATGAAGGGCACACAGTGCAGATCCGCTCCAATTTAAGAGCAAGTGTATGAGAGCAACTCATTGAATTTCTATGGAGAAATGCGGATGTTTTTGCTTGGGTTCCTATAGACATGCCAGGAATTAATGCCGAAGTCATGAAACATCGACTGACTATCGAACCAAAATATTGGCTAGTGAAAGAAAAGGTGCACAGCCATGCCCCGAGAGACGGAAGGTAATTGCAAAAGAAGTTGACAAGCTCCTCAGGACCGGATTCATCCGAGAAGTCTTCTATCCGAACTGGGTTTCTAATATGGTCCTTATCAAGAAGGCAAATGGTAAGCGGAGAATGTGCATAGATTTCAAGAATTTGAGCAAGACCTGCCCTAACGATAGCTATCATTTACCCAGAATTGATCAATTGGTGGATGCAACTTCGGAACATGAGCTCCTCACCTTCACGGATGCCTTCTTCGGCTATAACCAAATCCAAATGGCACCAGAGGATGAGGAAAAAACTATTTTTATTATTGATCGTGATCTCTATTATTACAGGATCATGCCTTTTGGACTCAGAAATGCAGGAGCAATATACTAGTATCTGGTCAATAAGATCTTTAAAGAGTAGATTGGCTGCAATATGGAGGTGTATGTGGGTGAATAGCTAAGCTTCAATAGATCACATAGCTGACCTTGAGGAGACCTTCAGTGTCCTTCAAAAGTATAAGATGAAATTGAACCCAACCAAGTGCATCTTCGGTGTAACTTCGGAAAAGTTTTTGAAAGAACCCGATTTAGGGTTTCATGGATAGATCTTGAAACTTTTTCAAAATCATGCAGCAAAAAACTTAAATAAATTAAATATTTATTTTAATAAATATGAAGATATCCTAGATCTAAGATTTATTACATGATTAAGACATGATGTTAAATCAAAAATTAAAAACATAAAAGAAATATTAACATGTTGATCTCATCAACATGCTATAATACTATATCTAATGTAGCTATAGAATAACAGATTAGATCTGATACCTAAGCAAGTTAGATGTTCTAACTTGCTAATCTAGACTTGAGGATGAATTCATGAGCTGTGCATATGTTTGGCCTCTAGGAGTGATCCACACGAGCCCACGAACACAATCTGAGATCCTAATGCAGGAAATCAGCACAGCATGCTAGTACTATGCTGATCTCTCTTCGATGATCGATTCAATGCTATCTTCTTCGAGACTTGGACTTTCCAAAATATTAGAAGAAAGAAAAGAGATTTCAGATCTGAGACTCTCTCAAAGAAATCTCAAAAGGAGGAGAAGAGAAAATTAAAACAGCCCTAGAAGAAGATCCTCTTCTTCTTCTCTTTTCTCTTACCAAGACACCTAGTTTGGTGTCTATGGAATCCCCATTCCTAGAGGTTTACTCTCCCTAATTTTTACACACCTCAAATCTCTCTTAATGGTCTATATTTCATAAAAAATTTAGCAAAAAATTGATCTTAAATAAAAAGATATGCAGAGTCCAAGTTTGGTTAAAAACTCAGACAAAGAAAGAACATAATATGGCAAGTTGTTGGGGCGCCCAACTCTTGGGCGCCCCCACCTTATTTCCTGCCATGGACCAGCAATAGGGGTGCACAAAAACTTCTTCTTTAAACATGAAATTCAGAGAAAATAAAGGTGTGGGTGGCACAATTAGAAGGAGGTGTTTTAGTTTATAAGGATTCTATCTTATAGAACCCTAGATCAAAACTTACTTCTCTTTTTGACTTGGTCAACTACAAAATTATCATATAAGAAAGACAGGGAGAGAGGAGGCATGCATGAAGATCAAGGAAAAGAATATTTTTATGAAAAATTCCTAAAAGGTAGGCATGGGGGAGTGGAGGGCTAAGGTGGTGCAAGGTGTAATCCTAGTCTCACTAGGATTCCATTTATGACTTGGTCAAGCATGTTTTCTCAAACCAAATTAATTCAAAACCAAGTCAACCAAATTAAATTAGATTCTAACCTAATTAAAAATTTAATTTAATTTAATTTAATTAGATTTAATTTTGATTTAATTTTTTAATCAAATTAGGAAATTGGGTTGACCCAAGTCCTAGTTGAACTAGGACTAGTTTTTCCTTGCATTTGGCTTATCCAATAAGCCAATTGGACTTGATTTAATCAAGCCCAAATCAAATCTAATTAAATCATATTTAATTAGACTTAATCTCAGCTCTTTGGATTAATAAAATTAAGCTAATTAGCAATCAAATTGCTAATCAATCCTCCTGCAACACTTACGCTAGGTTAAACATCAATCGTATTGATCGTTTAATCCTAGAACGATTCTTAATCATTGATCAACCATCCGATCAGATCATTAGCTCTAATGTATGTGACCTCATAGGTTCAAACCTAAGTTGATAGTAAAAAAATAAATTTTTGTACCAATCAAAGTAACCATCTAGCAATGGTATCTGATGGTTGGATAGGTCGAATGTGTAGAACAACATCCTCATAACCCATATGGATATAGTTTCCATATAATTCATCCCCTTGACCAAAATGCTTGTAGGATACCCCAGAGTTCAACTGTCAACTCTGATCAGATTGTCTACATTGTATTTCAAAATACCAAATCTATCTAATGGATTATCCTAACCAAGGTTTTGCTATATTGAAATACAATGATACATTCTTCTCCAACTCTTAGAGTGGTCAATTCCATCTTGATCACACTCTAACTTCGCAAGTACTTAACTGTGCCTAGAATCCTTTCGTTACTAAATTAAAAATTTAGTTAGTCTGGTACCAAAGCATAATGAGTTGCTTGAAAGTCACTAAGGCGATCTCAGGTATAAGGGACACTTATACCTATATCCCATTAGAGACATTCTCGATAGCAGAATGCTCTAGAGTTGATCACGTTCAATGATAATGTACCCATACATCTCATTTGTATGCCATATTAGTGTCTCAATACTCTTTGGTTTAGAGGATAACTAACTTATATGGCATACAGTGACCTACGCTTGATAGATGCTGTTGTCCTAATTAACAGCCTATCATTTGATCGTGAATAGATTTAAGGACTAATCGATAAATTCTCTCTTTATCAAAGCTAAATAATCCTATGAACTTCATCATAATAATGGAGTTCATTAGAAGATGAATACTTTATGATGAAAAATATCAAAAATATATTTTATTTATTAATAAATTAATTATAGATATAATGTAGCTCAACCATCAATAGGCTGACGATTGGCTTTGGAACATATTTTCAACAACTCCCACTTATCCTAAAGCCACTCGGTATAGTATCTAATATCCATCTTCGACTTGTGGTTATTGAACTCCTTTATCACTAGGGCTTTAGTGAAGGGGTCGGCCAGGTTCTTCTTTCCATGGATCATCTGAAGGTTGACGTCATCTCCATCCATGATCTCCTAGATCAGGTGGAAGCGGTATAGGATGTGCTTCATCCGCTGGTGTGCCATTGGTTTTTTGGCTTGAGATATAGAACCAATGCTATCGCAGTAGAACAGAACCAGACCATCTAGAAAGGGTGCTACTTCAAGCTCGGTGATAAGCTTCCTCAGCCACATAGCTTTCTTCACAGTATCTGATGCTGCGATGTACTCTGCTTCGCAAATAGAGTTTGCCATAGTATGCTATTTGAAACTCTTCCAGCAGATAGCTCCACCATTCAAAGTAAAGATATATCCTTACACGCTTCTATTGTCATCATGATCGGATTGAAAGTTGGAGTCTATAAACCCCACAAGTTTCATATCTGACTCATCATATACCAACCATTGGTCTTTAGTATTTCTCAAATAGTTAAGTCTGACTTTAACCACTTTTTAGTGGTTTTCTCTAGGATCAGATTGGTATCTACTCACTACTCCTAGTGAGTATGCCACATCTGATCTCGTACATATCATGGCATACATGATCGATCCCACTATCGAAGCATATGGGACTCTACTCATATGCTCTCTCTCTTCAGGAGTTATCGAATAATCCTTCTTAGAGAGAAATTTCATGGTCTATCGAAAGATAGCCCTTTTTGAAATTCTCCATGTTGAACCTCTTCAGCAAAGTATCTATGTACGTGGATTGGGATAACCCAAGCATCCTTTTAGATCTATCCCTATAAATGTTCATCTCTAGGATGTAGTATGCTTCACCCAAGTCTTTCATGGAGAACTATGATAACAATCAAACATTTATTTCCTATAGTACGGGAATGTCATTTTTGATTAAGAGAATATCATCCACGTACAAGATAAAGAATACTACCGCTGGACCATTTGCCCATTTGTAAATGCAGGATTTTTCTCCATTTTTAACGAAGCCATACATTTTGATCACTTTATCAAAATGCATGTTCCAACTTCGAGATGCCTATTTCAATCCATAAATGGATCTCTGAAGCATGCACACCTTGGACTCATCTATGGATATGAATCCCTTAGGTTGTATCATATACATCTTTTCAATCAACTCTCCATTCAGGAAAGCTGTCTTCACATCCATCTGCTAGATCTCATAGTGCAGATGGACAGCAATCGCAAGCATAATCCGAATGAATTTAAGCATTGCCATAGAAAAAAATATCTCATCATAGTCAATATTATAACATTGATGATATCCCCTAGCAACTAGATGGGCTTCATAGGTCCCCACCTTTCCATCTATGCTTCTTTTCCTTTTGAAGACTCATTTGCACCTAATGGATTTAACCCCTTCAGATGGATCAATCAATGTCCATACATCATTGACCTTCATAGACTCTATTTTAGATTTCATGGTCTTAAACCATTTTTTAAAATAAGATCACTACATAGCATCCATATAGGTGATCGGATCCTCATCGTTCTCATCGAGTTCGATGGAACCACCATCTTGGATCAAGAAATCATAGTATCTATCTGAATGATGCGGTACTCTATCAGATCGTCTTAATGGTATAGGTACACTAGGCTCTGAATCTGATCTAATCGAATTCAACTTAGGTTCAGCTATAGGTGTCGATTTTTCTATCTGTTGAACTTTATCAAATTCAACCTTAGAGGCAACAGTTCCTTCACCAAGGAACTTCTTTTCTAAAAAGATTGCCTTAAGGATGACGAACATCTTTTGTTCTTCAGCATGGTAGAAATAGTAACCTTTACTTTCTTTGGGATATCCTATAAACACACACTAATCAGACTGGGGTCCAAGCTTATCTATATGCAATTGTTTGACATAGGTCGGACAACCCCAAACCCGTAGGTGAGAGAGTGTAGGCCCACGCTCAATCCATATATCATATGGAGTCTTTGCAATAGATTTACTCAGTACATTGCTCAATATATAACATGCAGTCTCAAGAGTATAATCCCAAAATAAAATAGGTAGACTAGCAAACCCCATCATGGATCGAACCATGTCCAACAAGGTTTGATTTCTCCTTTTCGATATACCATTATGCTGTGGTGTGCTAGAAGGAGTCCACTGTGAGAGAATCTCATTCTCTTCAAGATATGTCAAGAACTCACTAGATAGATATTCACCTTCTCGATCTAATCGAAGAGTTTTAATACTCTTTCTAGTTTATTTTTCTACTTCACTTTGGACTCTTTTAAATATTTTAATTGAATCCGACTTATGTTTCATCAGATAAACATATCCATGTCTAGATAGATCATCTATGAAAGTGATGAAATAAAAATATCCACCTCTAGCACTAGTGCTCATTGGTCCACATACATCAGTATGTACTAGACCTCAGAGCTCAATAGCTCTCTCACCTTTTTCAGTAAAAGATGACATAGTCATTTTTTCAAGAAGACATGATTCACAGGTTAGAAGTGATTCACAATCACCAACTTCGAGGATTTCCTCTTGGGTCAATCTGTTTATCCTATTCTTATTAATGTGACCTAGTCTACAGTGCCATAAGTAGATATCAGAGATATTATCTAATCTAGGATATTTTCTAGAAGTGTACATTACACTCACAGACTGTGATAAAATATAAATATCATTTCTTTATTGTTCTTGCATTATTGTAACATTATTCAAAAAAATATCACAATAATCTCCCTTTATAGATAAATGATAACCATCTTTGGCCAAAAGGCTAATAGAGATTATATTCATCAGAAAGGAAGGACAATAATGACATTCATTTAAAGAAATGATATTAGTATTGAGAATAAGTTAAACTATTCCCATAACTAGAATTGAAATAGATCTTCCATCTCTAATATTCAAGAATCGCTCATTATTCTCAAATCTTCCATTAATTTGAAGTCCTTGCAACGTATTGCAAATATGGACTGGACTTTTGATATCCAATACCCACGTAGAAGTATCATAAATAGAGAAATTATAAGATGTTATCATATAATATCCTTGATCAATAATTACTTGCTCATCTCTCTTATTCAGTCTGTTGGAGTCATGGGAATCAGGACACTAAGGATAATTCCTCTTTCAATGTTCCTGCTTCTTACAATGAAAGCACTCTGCCTAATCTAGGTTATTCTTGGACCTTATGTTTAAATTGAGAATAGAGGCCCTAGCACGAACTACTTCGTGCTGCTGAACAACATTCAACTTTCGATACTTATTATCGAAGTTGGATCGCATAAGTTAATCACTGTCTAACAATGAATGGAGCAACTGTGGTTTGGGTTTAACTACATAAAAGAGAGCCAAAAGTCTAATTAGTAATTTATTCATTAAACCTAAATATTTAAACTTTAATCAAAAGATTTCTTCCACTATTTTATTCAAATTGATAGTCTCTACCTCTAATTCAAGGAATTATGCTAATTTCTTATTGGGTACTAGAATCTACATAGACTACACACAAGCCCAACTATGGTTAGTCAACCGATGTACATCTTAGGATAGGTTCATAATCAATTATTTTTTAAATAATTTTTAATAATTTTATTTTTCCTCAGGTATCTTTTCAGTAGGCTAGGGCCTCCACTGAAAGTCTCGGTTAGGTCCAACCATTAACATGATCATACTCGGTCCATCTAACTAATGAATGATTAATCCCAACTATGGTTGATCAACCTAACCATCATTTAGAGAGATGCATCTAGGAAATCATATTATGAATGATAATTGCATTAGCAGATAAGCATCAGGCCAATGGGCCTCCAATGATTATCCAACTAATGGACCCATTATCATCCACTTAATAGGAGGCTATGATTTAGTTATCACCATAACTATTTTATTTAATGGACCTAATAATTTTAGAAGATTTAATTGATTTGATTTAGAAGAAGAAGATCAAATGAATCAGCTTATCATTATCCTCCCACTAGCTTCACCAAGTCAGATTAAGGGAGACCATTAATAGGCTGATCTAGGAGCACCTAAATCAGTCACACTGACTTACCTAGCTGACATTAGTTAGCTCAAATAGTCAAATAATCTGATCAAAACATAATTTTATCAAGAGGCCAGGTAAGTTCGATCAGTGGGAGGGTATGCCAAAGCTTGCCTTAGACACCATCAAAAATGACTAGGTAAGCAGACTGCCAATTAAAAACTACCGATCTGATTTACCTTAGACACCAACTGATTTAATTAGTTTTAATTAGATCAATCTAACATTTTATACTGGACCTTGTAGCCAAGAATTAAGTCCTTCTTAGGTCTTGTTAAAGATATGGACTTGACCAACTACAACTATTATAATTGATCTAGAGAATCCTTGACCTAATCTAAGACAATAATTAATTAGATTTAGTCAATTCTCTAATTAAGTCCATTCTTTAATCTAACCCTAGGTCTAATCCAATTAATGGACCTAATCCCCACTAACCCATTTAACCCAATGTGTTATGATTCATGTCTTAGGATCTTCAATTTTCAATCCTAGATCTGGATCAAATAACTTCTTAATTCTTAATAAAGTTTTGGACTGAGGGTTGGGGTTTGGCTTTTCAAAAATAATTTTTATGTTTGTAAAATATTTTTATAGCATGGTTCTATCAATCAAGTTTCATGTTTGATTTATAATCAAAATACAAGTAACATAAATATGAATCTACTTTAGATCTAATCTAAATAGGTTCATGTAATTGAAATAGTTTCAACACCGATCAATCATAAATGAACTTAGATCAAATCTATCATATTTATGATGATTAAAATTAGATTAAATTATTTTTAATCAGATCATAAAATTTCTTAGATCTAATCTAAAATTTTATGATCAATATTTTAGATCGACACGTACTAAGACAACCTTTTCACTATAAGGGATAAATCTTATAGCAGAACAACCTTATAGCAGTCCATGTAATCTAAAAACTTTATTTTTAGAATAAAATTATTTTAAATTTATTAAATTATAAGTAAAATAAAATAAATCTAATAAATTTATGATTAGAAATAGATTATTATGAACTAGGATAACCTTTTTACTGTAAGGGATAAACCTTACAACAGGACAACCTTATGGCAGTTCGTGAGATATGAATTTTTAATTTTAGATTTAATAATTAGATTATAAATTAAATTAAATTAAATAAATATTTAAAATATGCTCAAAAAAATTATGTAATAAGAATCTAAGCTCTGATGCCAATTGAAGAAATCAGATCTAGGGGTTCACGGATAGATCTTGAAAATTTTTCAAGATCATGCATCAGAAGACTTAAATAAATTAAATATTTATTTAAATAAATATGAAAATATTCTAAATCTAAAATTTATTATATGATCAATACATGATATTAAATTAAAAATTAAAAATATAAAAAAATATTAACATGTCGATCTCATCAACATGCTACAATACTACATTTAATGTAGCTATAGAATAACAGATTAGATCTAATACCTGAACAAGTTAGATGTTCTAACTTATTGATCAAGACTTAAGGATGAAGTCATGAGTCACACATGCATCCAACTTCTAGGAGTCATCCACACGAATCCACGAACACGATTTGAGATCCTGATGCAGGAAATCAGCACAGTATGCTAGTACTATGTTGATCTCTTTTCGATGGTCGATTCGATGCTTCCTTCTTCAAGACTTAGACTCTTCAAAATATTAAAAAAAAGAAGAAAGATTTTATATCTGAGACTCTCTCAAATAAATCTCAAAAGGAGGAGAAGAAGAGAAAATCAAAACAGTCCTAGAAGAAGACCCTCTTCTTCTTCTCTTTTCTCTTACCTAGCCACATAGTTTGGTGTCTATGGAATCCTTATGCTTAGAGGATTTCTCTCCCTAATTTTTGCACACATTAAAGTACACTTAATGGTATATATTCCATGAAAATCTCAGCTAAAAATTCAGCCTAAATAAAAAAATATGCAGAGTCCAAGTTTGGTCAAAAACTCAGATAAGGAAAGGACATAATAAGGCAAGTTGTTGGGGTGCCCAACTCTTGGGCGCCCCCACCTTATTTCTTGCTGTGGACCAGCAATAGGGGCACACAAAAATTTTTTATTTTATCATAAAATTTAAAAAAAATAAAGAAGGTGTGGGCGGTACAATTAGAAGGAGGTGTTTTAGTTTATAAGGATTCTATCTCATGGAATCCTAGATCAAAACTTACTTCTCTTTTTGACTTCGTCAACTACCAAATAACTATATGAGAAAGAGAGGGAGAGAGGAGGCATGAATGAAGAATAAGAAAAAGAGTATTTCCATGAAAAATTTCTAAAAGGTACTCATGGGGGTGTGGAGGGCTATGGTGGTGCAAGGTGTAATCCTACTCTCACTAGAATTCCATCTATGACTTGGTCAAACATAGTTTCTCAAACTAAATTAAATCAAAATAAAGTCAACAAAATTAAATTAGATATTAATTTAATTAAAAATTTAATTAAATTAGACTAAATTGGATTAAATTTTTATTTAATTTTTTAATCAAATTATGAAATTGGGTTGACCCAAGTCCTAGTTGAATCAGGACTAGTTTTTCCTTGCACTTGGCTTATCCAATAAGCCAATTGAACTTGATCCAATCAAGCCCAAATGAAATCTAATTAAATTATATTTAATTAGACTTAATCTCAACTCTTTGGCTTAATCAAATTAAGCCAATTTGTAATTAAATTTTTAATCGATCCTCCTACAATACTTGCGCTAGGTTAAACATCAATCATATTGATCGTTTAATCCTAGAATGATTCTTAATCGTTGATCAGCCATCCAATTGGATTGTGAGATCTAATGTATGTAACCTCATAGGTCAGAACCTAAGCTAGTAGTGTAGAAATAAATTTTTAAACCAATTGAAGAAACTATCTAGCAATGGTACTCGATGGTCGGATAGGTCGAATGTGTAGAACAACATCCTTAGAATCCATATGGATATAGTTTTCATATAATTCATCCTCTTAACCAAAATGCTCGTAGGACATCTCAGAGTTCAACTATCAACTCTAATCAGGTTGCCCACATTGTATTTCAAAATACCAAATCCATCTGATGGATTACCCTGGCCAAGGTTTTGCTATATTGAAATACGGTGATGCATTCTTCTCCAACTCTTGAAGTGGTCAATTCCATCTTGATCACACTCTAACTTTACAAGTACATAACTGTGCCTAGAAGCCTTTCATTACCAAATTAGAAATTCAGTTAGTTCGGTACCAAAGCATAGTGAATTGCTTGAAAGTCACTAAGGCGATCTCAGGTCTAAGGGATACTTATACATATATCTCATCAGAGATATTCTCGATAGTAGAATGCTCTGAAGTTGGTCACGTTCAATGATGATGTATCTATACATCTCATCTGTATGCCATATCAGTGTCTCCACACTCCTTGGTTCAGAGGACAACCAACCTATATGGCATACAGCAATCTATGCTCGATAGATGCTGTCGTCCTAATTTACAGTCTATCATTTGGTCATGAACGAATTTAAGGACTAATTGACAAATCCTCTCTTTATCAAAGCTGAATAGTCCTAAGGACTTCATCATAATAATAAAGTTCAATAGAAGATGAATACTTTATGATGAAAAATGCTAAAAATATATGTTATTTATTAATGAATCAATTATAGATACAATGTAGCTCAACCATCAATAGGCTGATGATTGACTTTGGAATAAATTTCTAATAGTTTTTGAATTTTATGGTGTCAAGGCACGAGATTGAAGCAAATCCAGAGAAGATTCGGGCCATTCAAGAGATGACTACCCTAAGATTGATCAAAGAAGTTCAGTGTTTGTTTAGAAAGGTGGCAGCCCTGAACTGCTTCATCTCGAGATCGGTCAAGTGATGTATGTCCTTCTTCCAAGTTCTCAAATAGCTGAAGAACTTCTGCTGGAATGCTGAATGTCAACAGGCATTTGAAGAACTTAGGAGCTACCTCAGCTCACCTCCCTTATTAGCCAAGCCCAAACTAGGAGAAGGATTGTTTTTGTATTTAGGGGTCTCTTTGGTGGCCCTTACTATAAACCTAGTCAAGGAGGAGGTGAAAGCACAGTAGCTAATTTACTGCATAAGTCGAGTCTTGAGGGACACTGAGACCAGATATACTAAGTTAATTATAGCCCAAAGACTCCAACCTTACTTCCATGGGAATACCATAACCCTCCTCACTAATCAACCAATCAAGGAAGTTCTTTATCGAGCAGATGCCTCTAGAAGAGTCGCAAAATGGATAATTGAACTTATAAAATTTGACATCAACTTCCAACCTCGATCGTCGATCAAAGCTCAAATACTAGCAGATTTTGTGGTAGAATGCACTATCCCGGATGAAGTCGAACTTAAACAGAATGAAGTCAACGTTCCATAGCTACAGCCAAGCTCTTCTGAAGAAAAGGCTGATCTTCCTGAGGGCTTCTAGGCCCTGTATGTTGATAGCTCATCCAATGCTTTGGGCGTAAGTGCTGGATTGATCCTAGTGAACCCGGAGGGAGTCATTGCCGAATATGCGCTGTGCTTTGAATTTTTTGTAACGAACAATGGGACCAAATATGAAGCTCTAGTAGTAGGACTAAGGATATTCAAGGAGTTGAAAGCGAACCTTCTCTAGGTGTACAGTGATTCTCAACTGGTAGTCGAACAAGTTAGTGGTAGTTATGAAGCTCGGGAGGAAAGTATGATAAAGTATCTCGAGAAAGTAAAGAATTTGATTCCAGCCTTCAAGAGTTTCAGCATCCAATGGATTTCGAGAGCGAAAAATACTAGAGCCTACCTCCTTTCTAAATTGGCCACACTGGCTCCAGTCGAACTACCTAAGAAGGTTTTCTTCGAAGTTCTAAAATGCCCAAGTTCGAAAGAACCATAGTTTGTGATGCAGGTTGAGCATGAGCTGAGCTGGATTGATCCACTGGTCACTTACCTGAAAGATGGAGCCCTACTTCATGATCAGAAAGAAGCTCAAAAATTAAGAAATCAGGCCTCTCGGTATGTTCTCTATAAGAGCAAATTATATAAAATGTCATATTTACTACCACTTTTAAGATGCCTTCGACCCTCCGAGGTTGATTTTGCATTATAGAAGGTACATGAAAAAATTTATGGAAGCCATCTGAGTGCTAGATCTCTATCTCACAAGCTGCTTCGATAAGGCTATTACTAGCCAACCTTATATCGAGACTCGCTGGACTATGTTAGAAGGTGCAACCATTGTCAGAAAAATGCTAGTATTCTGAGATGACTGACCTCCGAGCTTATCCCCTTAAGCATCCTTTGGTCATTTGCATAACGGAGGATGGATATACTTGGCCCCTTTTCGGTGGCATCCAGACAGTGCAAGTTTTTCTTGGTTGCAATTGACTACTTTACCAAATGGGTCAAGGTTGAACCCGGGCTAAAATTACTGAAGTAAAAGTATAATACTTCACCTGAAAGTCAATTATTTGCAGGTTTGGCTTACTTCAAACCATCATAATAGATAATAGATGGTAGTTTGCTAAAGCAAAATTCATCGAGTTTTGTGAAGACTTGAATATCTCTCATAATTTTACATCAGTGACTCATCTATAGGCAAACGGCGAGGCCGAAGTAACCAACAAAACTCTACTATAGGAAATCAAAGCAAGACTTGAGAAGACAAAAGAAACTTAGATAGATGAACTCTATCATGTACTCTAGGCATACCAAACTATCCAAAGATTGCCAACTGGGGAGACTCTATTTGCCTTGGCCTTCGGGATAGAGGCAGTCATCCTAATAGAGCTGAAACTTCCATCAGCATGAGTCATGGCATTCAGCGAGTAACATAACTCACAGGATCTCAGGGGCAACCTCGACTTGCTGGAAGAAAAAAGAAAAGTAGCTCAAGTTCGGATGGCGGCCTGCAAGCAGAAGGTAGCTCGCTATTACAACTCAATGGTCAGAGGCAAAACATTCAAAGTGGGAGACCTGATACTTCGACGAGTAGCTATCTTGCAACCTCAGAACCATGGGAAGCTCACTCTAAATTGGAAAGGTCCATATGATGTTAAGGAGGTCGTCCGGCCCAGAACCTATTACTTGAAGAAACTCAAAGGAATAATACTTCCACGATCCTAAAATTCAAAAAATTTGTGGATGTATTACTAGTAATTTTACTTTAATAAAACTCCCTTCTTCCAATATCTATGTTTTTTGGTGCAAAATCATATAATGATAAAAAAAAAATGAAGACAAAGATCCCATTGTCTAAGATGGGATGAGGGGAGAAGCCCTTCCAATGGCCCTTCTATGCCCCTACAGCCTTGTTAGGAATAGGAGGAGAACCTCGTCCTAACTTGAGCAAAGTGAAGGCCTTATTAATCTAAGATGAGATAAGAAGAGAGGCCCTTTCAATGGCCCTTATGTGCTCCTACAGTCCTATTAGAAATAGGAGAACCTCATCCTAACTTGAGCAAAGCAAAGACCTCATTAATCTAAGATGAGATGAGGGAGAGGCCTCCAATGATTCTTATATTCCCTTACAGCCTATTAAGAATAGAAGGAGAACCTCGTCCTAACTTGAGCAAAGCAAATACCTCATTAATCTAAGATGAGATGAGGGAAGAGGCTCTTCCAATGGCCCTTATACGCTTCTACTGTCCTATTAGGAATAGGTGGAGAACCTCATCCTAACTTAAGCAAAGTGAAGGTCTCATTAATCTAAGATGAGATGAGGAAAGAGATCCTTCCAACTGCCCTTATGCACCCCTGCTGCTCTTTTAGAAATAGGAGGAGAACCTCATCCTAACTTAAGCAAAGTGAAGGCCTCATTAATCTAAGTTGAGATGAGGGGAGAGGCCCTTCCAATGGCCCTTATGTACTCCTACTGTCCTATTAGGAATAGGAGATGAACCTCGTCCTAACTTGAGCAAAGCAAAGACTTCGTTAATCTAAGATGAGGTGAGAGAAGAGGCCCCTCCAACAGCCCTTATGCGCCCCTACAGTTCTATTAGGAATATGAGAAGAATCTCATCCTAACTCGAGCAAGATATAGGCCTTCGATTATTTAAAACTAAAAGAGGGAAGAGGACCCTATCAATAGCCCTGTTGAGCCCCTGCTGCATCGATGAGAACAGGAGGAGAACCTTGTCCCAATGCAAATAAAGACCTCTAGTTAACCAAGATGGAAGGAAGACTCTGCATTGGCAAAAGTAGAAAGCTACCCCATCAGGAGTAGGAGGACCTCATCCTGATGGAGGGCCAAAGTAAAGGCCGAACTCACTAAGAGTAGGGGAGGGCCTCATCTTGACAAAGGGCCCAAGAAAAATCAACTAAGCTGAAAATGGAAAGATAACCTCAACCAAGTGTGGATAAAGATCTCCGATTATTAAAAGATAGGAGGAAATTAATCTTTAACAACCATTGCAACAGAAAGCAATATGGAGAAAATAGACAAACGAATGGATATCGAATTAATCCAAGTAGAATAAAAAAGATGACTAAAGAAAACATTCCTTTATTGATGTCGAGGTCCTTTGCAAAGCTGAGGTCCACAAGACCATCCAAAAAAAAAGGATGAAAGAAAGGAAAAAAGAAGTCAGAGATATCAACAGACATTCAATTAACACAGAGTGAAAATGAAGAAAGGTATCATTTCATTAAATCAAAGTTAAGTACAAAATAAAGGTCTACAAGATCGGTTATAAATGTAAGAAAGAAAAAGCCGAAGATCTAAGAGGGATACAATTCCTCGAACTTCGGACTGCTGGCCATCACCAAGGATTCTTTTAGGCTAACGATTTCTTCTTCGAGCTTCTTTCTTCTTATTAGGTTATCGTGAAATATCCTGTCAGCTGTTTGATAGTTCTCTTATGATGCTCGCAGTTTTTTCCTCAGAACCTTAGATTCGACCTTGACATCTTTGACGGCTTGCTGTTCGTAAACCAATTGAAGCTTCAATTATTGAACTTCAACCTTTTCGATCCTAATTGACTCTGAAAGTTCACTAGTGATCCACTTCAAGGAGGCCATCTCTTCTAACTCCCTACTTATGCTAGATTGATAACTATCGACAAGCTGTTGTTGAAATTGAGCCACCTCACTATTGGTAGCTCGGAGCTGTTGCTCAAGTTTAGATATTCTCCCACGTCAACCCAATCGATAAGTCTCATAGGAAGACTCGACATCAAACAATAGCTTCTAAAGTATAGAGAACCTTTAAGACTAATCCCATTCATACCGAGGTTTGTCAGAGGATCATGGCGAACTCTCCTCCAATAGCTAAATCTTCTCCCTTGCCATCTTGAGTTCAACTTCATGGGAGCCGATCTTCACGGTCAACTTTCATAACTTATCACTAGCATTTTTTCTAAACTTGGCTAGCTCTTTCTCAAAATTGCCTTTCCTAATTATTGGTGCAGAATCTGGTTGACGTCGGATCGAGCCAGAGTTGAGGAAGAAGAGGTCACCATCGGTGACCTACAAAATAAAATCTCATCCAGAGTCGGTAGTGGTGGCTCCGATAGGATCCTCCAATGATCAAGTCAGCTCTTCTAGCAAACAAAAATAGAGGCTTAGGAAAGAATTCAATAGAATTCTAGGAAGAAGAAGAGAGCGTATAGAAAATATATTTAGAGGATCTATTTTTATAGATAGAGCCTGTAATAAGATGGATAGTGATAGCCATAACCATCTGATCGTGGACCGCTCAAGATCACATAAAATTTATTACGGAGAGAGATGTCATCCATAGCAGACTAATAATGACAATCGTAACCATTCAGTAGTGGGATCGCCTGTAGCAGACTGATAATAATAGTCGTAACTGTCCGATAGTGGAATTTCCTATAGCAGACTGATAATGATAGTTGTAACCATCCGATAGTGGGCCGCTCGGATCCACGTGGAGTTTGTTATGGAGAGAGGTGTCCGTTATCATGACATGCCCATTCGTTGAGATTTAATAGTCAAAGTTCGAAGGAAGCAGGCATTGGTTAGTAAAGAGCTTTGACATATATCAATTTCAGAGGAGTTTAAACTCCTAAAAGAAAATGGCTAGAGGGGATCATCCGAAAGGATTACTACTTAAAATTTGAAAGTAATCCATTGGAGAAATTTGGATGGAGTTCGACTGATGGAGAAGTCCAGAAGGAGTCCGTTGGTGGAGAAGTTAGGCTAAAGAAGAAGTTCGAAAGAAGTTCAGCTCTCAGAGAAATCCGACTGAAGGAGATGTCCAAAAGAAGTTCGACTGCTGAAGAAATCTGACTGAAGAAGAAGTTCGAAAGGAGTTTGGCTCCTGGAGAAATTCGACTGAAGGTGAAGTTTGGAAGGAGTTCGGCTTCTAAAGGAATCCGACTGAAAGAGAAGGCCGAAAGAAGTTTGGCTCCTAGTGAAATATGACTGAAGGAGAAGTCCGAAAGAAGTTCGGCTCCTGAAAGAATCTGACTGAAGGTGAAGTCTGGAAGGAGCTCGACTCCTGGAGGAATCCGACCGAAGGAGAAGGTTGGAAGAAGTTTGGCTGCTGGAGAAATCGGACTGAAGGAGAAGTTCGGAAGGAGTTTGGCTCCTAGAGAAATCTGACTGAAAGTAAAGTTCGGAAGGAGTTCGACTGCTGGAGAATTCTCGATCGAAGCTCTTCTTTGATTATCAGTTACATTAGGCTAAGCATCATACTAGACTTCGACGGGAGTGAGGTTTATCCCCAACACTAATGTTGAAGCTCATGGAATCTTTCATGTGTAGCTTGCAAAGGCAAGTAACCTCGATCGTCATCTCTGAAGCATTCTTCCTAGATCTCTAAAATTCATCTTCCATCTTCTTCAACTTTTTCTCAGGTGATGAATCTTCCTCTTTAAACTTTTGATTATAGATTTTAGAGGGATGCCTTGAAACAATGGCTCGGTATCATTTGGAGATGACTGGCCTTGACTGTGATTGCTGGAAGGGTTCTGAACAACATCCACCATAACATAAGTGTAAAGAAAAGAAAGTTGATTTTCATTTCCCAAAGTACTTAGCATACATCAAAAAAAAGAAAAAAAAGTATCAGTTGACAAGAATTTTTAGACCTCGACCAGCTTAGAGGCGAGCAAGGTCGGTGTATTCTTTGCAGCCTTAGGCTTGAGAACGGACTCAAGAGCTCCGACAATAGGTTCGAGAGCACCCAAGGCAGATTTGACGGTGGGAGAGGTGGCAGCAGCATTGGAAGGACCAGTTGTATCGCTAGGCTCGTCTATTAGATGGTCGAGGTCTACTTCGGAAAAGTTCTTCGCGATCCTCCTCATGCAGATCTCGAATCCATCTAAGAAGGCTTTCTGGGTGAAAGCAATCTCTATGTCCTTCATTACTTTGGAGGACTTGAAAATCTTAACAGCCCGCTCCCTCTTGATGCTGACCTCATCTTTGTTCTTCCTCCTCTTGTCCTCAGAAAGGGTCAAAGCTACCCTCAACCCCACAAAAGCCTCCTCTTCTTCTCATAATGCCTCCTGAAGGCGATCGACCTTTATAATTTGTGCCTCTGAGGCTGCCTTCAAACAGTCGACCTCAGCCTGAACCCTTTCATTCTCCACTTGAGCCTCCTGAAGGGCTTTGGAAGCCTCAGCCTAGTGGAGATCGACTGCCTTTAAATAGGCAAATAGGTAATACCCCAGCTATGAGACAGAAAAAATCTTTTTGAGTCAGAACTTCGAAAGTGCATTCTTCATTTGAATATGTTCAGGTGAGATGGTTACGTCAAGGTAGGCAGCGAGAGTCTCGTCAAACCTCTCCACATCCTCCATCCAAACCATTTTATCAGTAATGTGTAGGAGGATGCTGTCCTTCATCAGAGATTGGATGACCATTCGATAATCCAAGGAAGCTCGCTCCTGACTGGAGCATTCACCACTTGAGTTTTCGACCATCCTCTTTACTCTTTTACTAACGGCATCCTTTTTCTTCTTCTTCCTCTTGACGACATCATGTTGCTCAGGAGGTGCGGGGGCCATGTCTTCTTAGGGCAAGGTCGAAGTTGGTGCTACCACATCGGCCTCTAGGATGGGCGCGGCCTGGATCGGCACAACCAGGATCGGCTCATTAGTGCGAGCCTTCTTCAATGCTTCTTTGATGGAGTTGTCCTTCCTTTTGAGAGACTTAATCTCCATGGCCAGATGATTCCACTTCTCAGGAGTCATTTCTATAGAAGAAAAAAAGAAAGAAGACCATACACAATTGGCAAACCACAAAGAACTACCTATCGGGTTGAGAGAACTATGATCGAAGTTGAATAAGATCTGATCATCTAGCAGCCTGGAGATTGGGCGAGCTTGGTAGTTCTTTAGCTTATCGACCAAATCTTGATATTCTTTCTCAAGTCCAGGAGCTTGATGGATTGAATTCCTCATGTTGTCCCAGTAAGGATGTCCTAGCTCTAAAGAAGGACATGAGATGAAGAACTTCTTCTTTCAATTGTAAATGAAAAAAGGAGCACCCTTAAGCAATCACTTCTTACCGAATTAGGGAGATACGTACCATCAATCTTTGGTGGTCGGATGATGTTTGAAAGTGAAGAAGTTATGGAGCAAGAAGATGGAAGGTCGGACGTCGACCATGGTACACAAAGAGAGAAATCCTATGATGAATCTAAATGAATTTGGTGCCATAGCAGCGAAGGAAATGTTCAAGAACTTAAATAAGTTGATTATGAAAGATGGTATCGATAGCCAAAGTCTCATCCAGAGGATTTCAACATACAAACAAGTCCAGCCAGGAGGAGGAGAGCAGGCTCAATCGCTAGGACCAGGGAGTTCAAGTTCACAATCGGAAGGAATTCCAAACTAGATCCTAATCAATGAAAGATCTTCAGACCGAAGTTTGCATTGGATGGTATCAGGGATAAAGGATGGTCAAGGTACTTCTACAGATTTGGGATCCTTATGAAGAGGATCCATTAAAGCTAAATGGGCTGAACTCTCAGAACTAGTTGATCAGGATTCTTTGGAGGACAAGAAGATCAAGCCAAATTAGAGAAAATCCCTAAAAATCAAATAAAATAAAATTTGAGACTTTCTCGAAGAAACTGAACAGGTAGAGATGCTAAAAGACATGAATGATCAAAAAGAAGAATTTAGGAACTGACCTAAATCGATGGAAAAGAATGGAGAGATGGTGAGCTTGAAGAAAATCGAGCGAGGAAGCCCCTGAGGGTTGAAGGAGATAATGGAAGGCACTGGTATGAAGGAACCAGATCTAGAATTTCACGGGTAGATCTTGAAACTTTTTCAAGATTAGACAGCAAAAGACTTAAATAAATTAAATATTTATTTAAATAAACATATAAATACCTAGATCTTAGATCTATTACATGATCAAGACATGATATTAAATCAAAAATTAAAAACATAAAGGAGAAGAAAAGGTTGATCACATTGTTAGATATGTGTGCCCTAGAAGCCAGAATTGGCTGACACTTGTAATACACTTCTAGGGGCAAAATTATAATTTTAACTATAAATAATAAAATGGGTTATTTTCTATCATATATGTGTATTTAGTATCTGTGATACATCCCTTGAGTTAATAGTAATGATAATTTTTATTTTCAAGAGTTGAAAATTTAAGATAAGAATTTTTATTATTAAATCATAAAATGCTCCTGACCGTAGGATCATCATGAGGATGGTGATTGATTCGAAAGGTTAGTGTACAATCACTTCTTTATAGTAGATGAGTCTTGAGTCTATGGTGTGGAGACATCAGAGCGAGAGTACAGATACTCATTAGAGAAGGAGGGCACTGAGCGTGACCTCCTCGAGTAGTCATAAGGAAGTCTACCTTCTCGTCAATGACTGACTCGAAGCTGTAGTGGTGTATCTGGTTCTTTGACCTGAGGTGCATCGATAGTTCACCTTGAGGGTGTTATAGTTTGACTACACCATGACTCAATCTCCTAGCCATTCGGAATCCTGAGGTGTATGTTGGCTATAGCATGTTCATTGTAGAAATTGAATTGCACCAAGAGGAAATCTATCTACCTCGATGGATGAGGAGCAACCCTATGATGATCATGAGAATCAAGTCCATAAGCCCATGGCCATGACAGAGAGTGAAATAATAGAAAGAGTTTCTATTAAGGTTTTCACATCGGACTTGAATCGAATGATTAAATCATATGATAGAAATTAGGGTTTGACGAGTTCACCTTAACCCTAATCTGATCGGGGCTCAAGATAAAAGAACTTAATCACATAGGTAACTGCACCAAGAGGTTCATTTTCAATTTTGATGGGTTGCCACCATATACTGCTAGGTGTCACTAGTGGATTTTGGGAGCAATTAGAATGATTTAGATGATCGATCATTCTAGTTGTCTAAATTAGAAGAGTTCTGATCCATCGAAAGGAGTTTTGATGATGTCGATGATGGAGATCATGACATATCCTATTACCATACAGAAATGAACCTAACTGAATCACATAAACAAGAGTTTGGATATGGACATCACCAATTGGACTAACCTAGTTCAATTGATTTGAATTAAATTCAATTAGATTCAAGAAAATTATGCTAGCACACGATTGAGCCTAATGTTCTCCTTCTATTATCATTAAAAGTTGTCTCAACTGAGCCAAATGTATTTGTGCTCACTCAGATACCTTTACATGATCTGACTGGAGTTTGTCTAGGTCAAACAAAGGGATTGTCTTAATTTGTGAGATAAATTTAAGACAACACCTGCCATTTTCCGTCACCTACTAATTCTTGTCCTTTGGCTTTGGTCAAATGTTGACCTTTGACCCTTGGACATTTGCCCATGTGTCATTAACCCATAGGAGAGACTTATTGACCTAGTCCACCTACCATTTGGTAGGTAGATGGAGGGTGCATGCCTAGGATGGCGTGCATTCTATGTGGATAAACACTGGAGTTCCATACGGATGGGACTCCAAGTTGCTTCTTGGATTCAACCTAGGTGACCCTTACCTATAGACTTTGACCAGTCTTAGACACCTTCTAAGGATGAATCTATGGGGTTCTCATCTGATTAGATCAGGTGATGTCATCCCACTAATCATATTTAGATCTGATTGCATGAAGCAATATGATTGGTCGGGATGATGCAGCACTACATGATGCAGTAGGGTCTATAAATAAACCCTATCTGTGCCCAACTTTTTATGAGTTCCTCTTAGCCCACACTCCAAGGCTGCCCCTCTCTCTCCTCCACACCATCCTCTAATCCTCTCTCTTCTCTCCACGCCCAAGGGAGGTTGGGCTTCAGTTTGGTGCGATCAAGGTAAGAAAATGCTGACGAGAAAGGAAGAAGGCAGCACTACTGCAGAGACGACTGCTGATCTTCAGAAGGAGTTTTGAAGATCCTCCAAATCAGATCCAGATCTAATTTTTGGAGATGTGATAAAGAAGGAGAGAATCTCTAGATCTAGCTTGAGTGAATACTAATAGAGATCAGGCACTTGCGTGGCTAGATCCAGAACCTCAGGCAATCAGTAGGATCATCAACTGGTAATCGGATTACCCAAATCAAGGTAACATTAACTTATATTTAATTTAATTTAATTTTTTTTATCAAATCATAAAATTAGATCTAAAAAGTGTCAGATCTAATTTAGATTTAAGAAAAAAATTTTGAAATATGCCTCTCCATCCAATCAGATTTGAACAAACCTGACCCAAAAAATCAAGATTTCTCCTTCAACTGATATCAGAGCCAGGTTGCATAAAATTTATTTAGATTTAATTTAATTTGATAAATTAGTAATTTTAGATATCACATGAGATATGATTAAATATAAAATTAGAAAATTAGAAAATTAAAATTAATTAATCTAGATCTAAAATTTATGAGATACATAACTAGACTAGGAATAGAATTATTCTATGTGTAGTCTAGTATAATCATAATTTTTATTTGATTAATTATAATTTTAAAATATATTTATTTATTATTTTCTAATCTTATAAATATTATAATCAGATCTAAAAATAGAAAATAAATTTAATTTAATTTATTCATATGAGATATGATAGTTGCATGTTTAGACTAATTATAAAATAGTTCTACAAAAGGTATAGATTAAATTTTATTTGATGAGATCAAATTTAAATTTAATTTTTTAGATGATTATGAGATAATTTAGATCTAAAAAATATGCATAATATGATACATGAGATGTATGCAAAACATATTTTAATTAGATCAATTTTTATATGAGATATATGCTTAGATCTAATTTATTTTGTAGATTAGTTGTATTTCTGATTAAGGCATTCTCCTTGGCTGTCCGGTGATAAGAACAAAGTATGGTTTAAAGATCCTCTTCTCCCATTCGATGGGGTGTTCTTATGATATGTAGGGGTACTGCGCGTTCGTCCTTAATCAGAAATTGAAAACTTATTTTCTGCAAAACCCTAAATCCTGAAATCCTAGGATCTTATTTACATGTTTTGTTTATGAACCGTAAAGTTAATTAAGAATTAAGATTATGAAATATATTATATCTAAAATTAAGAATTTTTAGATCTAAGACATGTTCATAAAATTGGATTCGGGCTTGGGTAGCTCAATTAGGTCTAAGCGGTTGATCAAACCGAATCAAGAGTTGGTTAGATGGGATCAACAGTACCTAAAATTGACCAGCCTAATAGGATTAAGTCTGGGTCAAGATCGAGTCATATGAGTGATCGATCAAGCTAAGACCTAATTAGGCTCAGTGGTTAGAGTCTGGATTGTAGGCTAATCCAATTGGTTCTGGCTCAATAATTTGGTGTCTAAGGTAAGTTTGGTAGATACGATCAACTGATTTTTAATTGGGAGCTACTCGAATTTGTTTCTTATCGAGTTAATGGCATATCCCTTCCACCGATCTCACTTATCTGATTATGTTTGTTGACTCGATTTTGATCTGGGATGGTCAATAATCCAAGCTAACCCATGCCACTAGGTTAGTCATAATGGTTATGACTATGTCAAATCTAGTTTAATGAGACCTAAATCAAATCTTCCTAAGAAAAGATTAAGTCTAAGGTCTTCCACCATTGTAGATGTATGGGCCCTTTCCGGGGTTGATTGTTCTCGGTTGGTTATAGTGGTTCAGTTGCATCGAGAAGATGCAACCATGTCTATTTGGCATTGGATGCTACAGGCTGGAGGATGGATTAGGCTCAATATTTCGGATACGGTGAGAGACCCAATTAGGAATCCAATCTGTGCAAGTTATGGGTCTAACTTAACTAAGGAGTGGATCAATATTTCGGACATAGTGAGTTTCATGAATTAGAGACCAAGTTAGGGTGCAGCATGATTAAAGAATCATTGAACAAGAGTTATTCGCTCATTACCAAACCCATCACCAATAACTCTTAGGTGAGGTGATGAGTAAGTCGGTGGGACTACACCATCCACTAGAAATCAGTAATCATGAAGATTTTTGCATCTCTACAGAGGGAGTGTAGGGATCTGAGAAAATAGTAGGTGCTAATTTGTTTAAAAATAAAATTTCTAAATAAATTGGTTAAGTCTTAATTACAATATCTAACTAGAAACTTTGACTTTCTATAGGAAAATGTCTGCATCCAACCCATTAGCACGTATCCTAGACACCCATAGACTGACTGGACCAAATTACAAGGATTGGCTCCAAAACTTCAAAATCATTTTGGGTTTCGAGAAGTTAACTCATGTATTGGACCAGGACCCTCCCACCTTACCAGCTCATCCAACCGCTAAATAGAGAGCGTCTCTGGATAAGTGGACAGAAGAAGATAACAAGATCAGATACTACATGTTGGGCTCAATGTCTGATGAACTTTAGCACCAACATGAAGATATCAGGACTGCTCATCAAATATTGGCTCACCTACAGAAGATGTTTGGTGAATGGAGTCGCACAGCCAAGTATCAAGTCACTAAACGACTGTTCGAGGCTAAGATGCATCATGGACAGTCAGTCCAAGATCAATGTCTGATGATGATCAAGGACTTGGAAGAGCTTGAGAAGCTTGGAGTGAGGTTGGACTTAGATCTGTAGAATGATATAATTCTGCAATCCTTGACTGATGCATATAGGCAGTTCATCATGAACTACCATATGCATAAACTTCAAAATTCCCTAGCCAAACTTATGAACATGCTGGTTACCACTGAGCTTTCCATGAAATGTTCTAAAGGCTTAGTACTTGATTTTTGGAGACGTGATAAAGAAGAAGAAGTCTGCAAAAAAGCAGAAGGTGGAAGGAGGAAAGAAGAAAAAGGCAGAGCTGAAGAAGAAGGCCGCTGACAAAGAAAAGTATTTTCATTACAACAATGACGGCCACTGAAAGCAGAACTGTCCTACTTACCTGGCCACCCTAAAGAAGAAGGAGGCAGGTCCTTCTGGAGGTATGCTCGTTATTGAGTCTAATACTATGTTTTCTTCTGCATCCAGTTGGGTGCTTGACTCTAGTTCTAGTGCTCACTTGTGCAGTTCCATGCAGGGTCTTGAGGATAGCAGGAGGCTAAGGGATGGTGAGATGATCTTGCGCATTGAAAATGAAGCAAGAGTTACTATCGTGGCCGTAGGAACATACCCTCTTCGACTACCATTTGGTTTAAACTTAGTGTTAAAAGACTATTATTATGTGCCTGCAGCAAGCAGAAATTTGATTTCTATTTCTTGTTTGCATTAGAAGGCTATGTAATTAGTTTTCTTAAGGACCATTGTAATATTCTTTATGAAAGAAATAAAATTATAAGTGGTTTTCTTATTAACGGTCTTTATCAGTTACATATTGATGTATCTATTTTTAATGTCGAGCAAAATGTGAATACCATGAAACGACCTAGGGATAGTCCAAACAGTAGGTATCTATGGCACCTAAGACTAGGTCATATAATAGAAGATATGGTGAATAAATTAGAGAAAATCGAACTATTGAGTCCGTTGACTTCCGAGTCATATCCAATTTGTGAATCCTGTCTTCATGGCAAAATGACTACGCTCTCTTTTGTAGGACATGGGGAAAGGGCCATGGATCTTCTTGCCTTAGTACATACTGATGTATGCGGCCCATTTAATGTGCTGGCTAGAGGCAACTTTGTCTACTTGATAACCTTTACAGATATTTTGTCTAGGTATGGATATGTGTATCTTATGAGATACAAGTTTGAAGCTTTTGAAAAGTTCAAAGAATTCAGACATAAAGTAGAAAAGCTAATTGGAAAACCTATTAAGATTCTTCGATCAGATCGAGGAGGTGAATACCTTAGTCAAAAATTTTTGGACTATCTCAAAAAAATTGGCATGGTCTCTCAATGGACTCCACCTGGAACACCTCAACTCAATGGGGTTTCAGAATGGAGGAATCGGACCCTATTAGATATGGTCCGATCCATGATGAGCTTCACAGACCTTCCTGATTTTCTTTGGGTATACTGTTTGTTAACTGCAATATACTTACTGAATAGGGTTTCCTCTAAAATCGTTCCTACCATATCGTATGAGATATGGCATGCTAAGAAACTAAGTCTGAGTCATCTCAGAATTTGGGATTGTTCAGCTCATGTCAAAAGACAACAAGTGGACAAGTTACACTTTAGGTCCTTCAGAGCTCGATTTATAGGATATCCTAAAGAGTCATTAGAATATTATTTCTATATTTCAGAAGATCATAATGTGATTGTAAGTCGACATGCCATCTTTCTTGAAAAATAATTTATTCAAGATAGCGGCATTGGAAAGCAGATCAAGCTCAAAGAGAAAGTCTCATAAGAGCAACAAGCTAAGGACCAAATGGAACCAAATCAGGTTGAGCCAATCCATTCACTACCTCCTCCACCTCATAGATCGAAAAGAATTTTTTGACCTCCTGAAAGATACTTAGGTACTATTTCATAGGAAGTAGAGAAAATGTTCCTCACAGGTAATGGGGTTCATGGTGATGATCCCAAAACCTATAATGAGGTGATATTGAATATCGACTCCGAGAAATGGTTAGAGGCAATGAAGTCAAAAATTAACTCGATGCACTCAAACCAAGTCTGGACCTTAGTAGATCCATCAGAAGGTATAGTACCTATTGGATGTAAATAGATCTACAAGAGAAAAATTGGTGCAGATGGAAATATGGAGACATTCAAGACTAGATTAGTGGCAAAAGATTATAGTCAGTATGAAGGTACTGACTAAGGTATTGACTATCAGGATACCTTTTTGCCAATAGCTATGCTAAAATCCATTTGCACAATGCTTGCTGTTACAGCCTATTTCGATTATGAAATATGATAAATGGATGTGAAAACGATATTCTTAAATGGATATCTTGAGGAAGATATCTATATGGAACAGCCGCGAGGTTTCACATCCGGTGATGATGATCACAAGGTAAGCAAGCTGCAAAGGTCCATATATAGACTTAAGCAAGCATCTCAGAGCTGGAATACTCATTTTAATGATATGATCAAATTGTTTGATTTCATCAAAAAATGAGGAGCAGCCATGTGTCTTCAAAAAGATCAGTGGGAGCGCTGTTGTCTTTCTCGTATTGTACGTGGATGACATCCTCTTTATTGGGAATGATGTTCCCATGTTGACCATAGTTAAAATGTGGTTATCTAAAGAATTCTCCATGAAAAATCTAGGAGAAGCATCATTTATTCTGAAAATTAAGGTCTATAGAGATAGACCGAATAGGATGCTAGGACTTTCACAGAAAATGTACATAGAGGAAGTGCTAAAGAGGTTTAGCATGGAAAACTCTAAGAGGGGTTTAGTATCCTTCAGACATGGCATTCATCTTTCCAAGAAGATGTGCCCTAGCATACCTAAGAAAATAAAATGCATGAGCAAGATCCCTTATGCTTCAGCAATAGGGAGCCTCATGTATGCCATGTTATGTACACGACCTAATATAGCAATGCTGTGAGTGTCACGAGTAGGTATCAGCCGAATCCAGGAGAAGAATACTGGACTTCTATGAAATGTATCCTTAAGTACTTGAGAAGAACAAAGGATATGTTGTTGGTCTTTGATAATGAAGAACTCTAAGTCCAGGGGTATACAGACTCGGACTTTATGTCCGATATAGATGATCGAAAGTCGACATCTAGAAGTCTATTTGTGTGCACTGGTGGAGCTATCAGTCAAAAAAGTTTTAAATATAAAGTGATAGCAGATTCCACCATGGAAGCAGAATACATCGCTGCATCAGAAGCTACAAATGAGGCATTCTGGTACAAGAAGTTTACCGCAGAGATTAGAGTAATGCCATCAGATACCATTCCCCTGTACTGCGACAACAATGGTGCCACAGCCCTTACTAAGGAGTCGAGGTCTCATCAAAAATCCAAGTACATCGAGCGGCGATACCACCTCATCCGCAATTACCTCGAGAAGGGTTACGTCAAGGTCAAGAGAGTCAACTCCGTAAACAATGCGGTGGATCTACTTACAATGTCGTTGGGCCAGCAGAAGATCAAAGCCCACCTTGAGAAGATGGGACTTTGATTTATGGCCAATTGGCTTTAGGTCAAGTGGGAGTTTGTTAGATATGTGTGCCCTAAAAGTCAGAATTGGCTGATACTTGTAATACACTTCTAAGAGCAAAATTTTAATTTTGACTATAAATAATAAAATAGATTATTTTCTATCACATATGTGTATTTAGTATCTATGATACATCCCTTGAGTTAATGGTAATGATAATTCTTATTTTCAAGAGTTGAAAATTTAAGACAAGAATTTTCATTATTAACTAATAAAATGCTCCTGACCGTAGGATCATCATGAGGATGGTGATTGATATGGAAGATTATTGTACAATCATTTCATTATAGTAGATGAGTCTTGAGTCTACGGTATGGAGACACTAGAGTGAGAGTACAGATACTCATTAGAGAATGAGGGCACTGAGCGTGACCACCTCAAGCAGTCATAAGGAAGTCTACCTTCTCATCGATGACTGACTTGAAGCTGTAGTGGTGTATCTGGTTCTTTGACCTAAGGTGCATCGACAGTTCACCTTGAGGGTGTTATAGTTTGACTAAACCATGACTCGGTCTTCTAGCCATTCGGAACCCTGAGGTGTATGTTGGCTATATCATGTTCATTGTAGGAATTGGATTGCACCAAGAGGGAATCTATCTACCTCGATGGATGAGGAGCAGCCCTATGATGATCGTGAGAATCAAATCCATAAGCCCATGGCCATGGCAGAGAGTTAAATAATAAAAAGAGTTTCTATTAAGGTTTTCACATCGGACTTGAATCGAACAATGAAATCATATGATAGAAATTAGGGTTTGACGAGTTCACTTTAATCCTAATCTGATCGGGACTCAAGATAGAAGAACTTAATCACATAGGTAACTATACCAAGAGATTCATTTTCAATTTTGATGGGTTGCCACCATATACTGCAAGGTGTCACTAGTGGATTTTGGGAGCAATTAGAATGATTTAGATGATCAATCATTTTAGTTGTCTGAATCAGAAGAGTTCTGATCCATCGAAAGAAGTTTCGATGATGTTGATGATGGAGATCACGATATATCCCATTACCATACCGAACTAAACATAACTAGGTCATACAAACAAGGGTTTGGATCTAGATATCATCAATTGGACTAACCCAGTTCAATTGATTTGAATTAGATTCAATTAGATTCAAGAAAATCATGCTAGCACACGATTGAGCCTAACGTTCTCCTTCTATTATCATTAAAAGTTGTCTTGACTGAGCCAAATGTATTTGTGCTCACTCAAGTACCTTTACCTGATCTAAATGGAGCTTGTCCAGGTCAAAAAAGGGGTTGTCTTAATTTATGAGATAAATTTAAGACAATACCTACCATTTTTCGTCACCTGCTAATTCTTGTCCTTTGACTTTGGTCAAACATTGACCTTTGACCCTTGGACATCTGCCCATGTATCATGCGCCCATAGGAGAGACTTATTGACCAAGTCCACCTTCCATTTGGCAGGTAGATGGAGGGTGCACGCCTAGGATGGCGTGCACCCCATGTGGATAAACACTGGAGTCCCATACGGATGGGACTCTAGGTTGCTTCTTGGATTCAACCTAGGTGACCCTTACCTATAGACTTTGACCAATCTTAGGCTCCATCTAAGGATGAATCTATGGGGCTCTCATCTGATTGGATTAGGTGATGTCACCCCACTAATCAGATTTAGATCTGATTGTACGAAGCAACGTAATTGGTCGGGATGATGCAGCACTGCATGGTATAGTAGGGTCTATAAATAAACCCTATCTGCGCCTAACTTTTTATGAGTTCCTCTTAGCCCATGCTCCAAGGCTAACCCTCTCCCTCTTTCATGCCAACCTCTGATCCTCTCTCTCCTCTCCATGCCTAGGGAAAGTTGGGCTTCAGTTTGGTGCAATCCAGGCAAGAAAAGGCTGACGAGAAAGGAAGAAGGCAGCACCGCCGTAGAGACGACTGCTGATCATCAGAAGGAGTTTTGAAGATCCTCCAAATTAGATCTAGATCTAATTTTTGGAGTTGTAATAAAGAAGAAGAAGATCTTCAGATCCAGTCTAAGTGGATACCGGTAGAGGCCAGATGCTTGCGTGGCTAGATCCAGAACCTCAGACAATCAGCAGGATCATCAATGGGTAATCGGATTACCCAAATCAAGGTAACATTAATTTAGATTTAATTTAATTTAATTTTTTTATTCATCAGATCATAAAATTAGATCTAAAAAATGTCAGATCTGATTTGGATCTAAGAGAAAATTTTTGAAATATGTCTCTCGATCCAATCAGATTTGAACATACCTGATCCGAAAAATCAGGATTTTTTCTTCACACATCAACCTAGATCTACACTACATCTAATATAGGTATGAAATCAATAGATCAGATCTATTCTCTGTATAAGTTAGACATTCTAACTTGCTGATCCAAGCTTGAGGATGAAGTCACGAGCTGCACACACGTCCTTCCTCTAGGAGTCATCCACACGAGCCCACGAGCACGATCAAAAATCTTGATGCAGAAAATCAACATAGTATGCTAGTACTGTGCTGATCTTTCTTTGATGGTCGATCAGATACCTTCTTCTTCTGGATTTAGATTCTTTCAAAGAGAAGAAGGAGGAGAGAAGGTTTCAGATGTGAGACACTCTTAGAAAACTCAAAGAAGGAGAAAGGAAAGAGGTGAACACAGCAACCCTAGAAGAAGACCCTCTTCTTCTTCTCTTTGCTCTCATTTAGACACCTAGTTTTGTGTCTATTAAATCTCAATGCCTAAGAATCATTTCCATCTTATTTTCACACACCCAAATGCTCTCTCAAAGGTCTATGTTTCATGAAAAATTTAAGTAAAAATTTATTTTAAATAATAAGTTATGGAAGAGCCTTGTCTAGGTCAAAATTCTAGATAAGGCAGGACCATATATGGCAAGTTGTTGGGGTGCCTAACACTTGGGTGCCCCCTCCTCATCCCATGCCATGGACCTCCACAAAAGAGCACACAAAATCCCTCTTTCTACCATGGAAATCATAAAAGAAATTAGGATGGGGCGGCACAATGTTTGTTGGGATTCTATCATATAGAGTCCAATACCAGAATAACTTTTCATCTATTGACTTAGTCCTTAACTAATTCTCTAATAAATAGGAGAAGAAGAGAAGTGCATCATTCTGAGGGTCGGGGGAGAGGATTTTCCACAAAAAAATCCTAAAAAATAGGAGTGGGGGGCACTAGGGCTACGGTGGTGCAAGGAGGGAAGTCATAGTCATACTAGGACTTCCAATTTGACTTGGTCAAATAAAATCTTTTAACCAAATTAAATTAGATTTATTTCAACCCAATTAGAATAGGTCTTAGTCCAACCAAGACCTTAATTAAATTAAATTAAATTAAATTTTAATTTAATTTTTAATTAAATTAGAGATTGGGTTGATACAAGTTCTTGTCTCGCTTGGACTTCCAATTTGACTTGATCCAACTTGATCTTTAGACCAAATAAAATTAAAATTTATTTAATCTAATTAAAATAGGTCTTAATTTAATTATGAATCTAATTAAATTTGATTAAATTAGATTTAATTTTGATTTAATTTCTAATTAGATTAGAAATTGGGTTGACCTAAGTCCTAATTGAATTAGGACTAGTTCTTCCTTGCACTTGGCTTATCCAATAAGCCAATTGGATTTGATCCATGATAAGAGCACGATGTTGTCATTAAGACACCATGTTTATCAGTTTAATCCAAATTCTTAAAATAATTAAAAATACGTAGATAGCAGTGAGTCGGATCAAATCCACAGGGAAGAAAGTATTTTTAGATTTGAAATCTTTGATTTTTAAAAAGAAAGAGAAAAGAAAAGAGTTTTGAAATTAAAAGTAAAGTCAAAAAGAAAAAGTTAAAGAATGCAGAAATTTAAACTTGATACTAAGATCTACTAGTTAGATTTTAGCATCTACTTGCAATAAAATAAAGAGCAATAATTAAAGTATAGAAATTAAATTATAATAAAAATAAAGAGCATGAATTTAAAGAATATAAAATAAAATTTGTATTAATTAAAATTTTAAGATTTAAATATATAAAATTTAAAATAAAAATAAAATAAAATAAAATAGCCTGATCTCTAATCTTGGATCGGCATGGGTGGAAAGATGATGTAGAAGCCCAACTTTTTCTCTCGGCACCAATTGCCTCAAAGTAGCCATTAACCTAAAGCCTGGCTTCATCCTATATCAAAGCTTCACCTTGATCAAAGATGTCGATTTCTAGAGACCTGGGATCCTTTTTATAGAGCTTGGAGGGCTGAAGAGTTTTCTTCTAGGCAATGTGGGACTAAGGAGCTCTTTGATCATCAAAATATGGAGAAATCTAAGTAAAAATTGAATTAAAAGAAGTTCTGGTTGAATTCTACTACTCTAGATGAAATCTAGTCATTCAATAGGAATCCAACGAATCAAAAATTATCAAAATCGGATGCATATTGGCCTAGATCAGGTCGGCTTTAATTTTGGCCGTCCGATTGAGTTAATCAGGAGGGAATTTGGTCGTTGAATCGAGTTCTGGATGTTTTAATCAAGTTGGGAGCTTCCTGGAGTATTGGATCTTCACTGGTTGCTTTTCTAGCCATTGGATCATGCTAAATCGCTAAACACTGTTTGAATTAAAGAAGGATTTATCGTGGGCCGTCGGATTTCCATCGGATCGAACATAGGTCGTTGGATCGCGTAATTACTGTAGCTATGGACCGCATGGATTGGCTGCACCATACACCACAATGAATTAGCATCTCCAGTCCAAAATACCCTGTGAGCCACGATAGATTTTTTGTGAACCCTTTAAGGGTCTAGGTCCACCATGTGTCACTCCGTGATTCGTCAGTTTCTACTGAGCTAGCGGTCCATGCCTAGATCATGGACCGACTGATGGCTTCCACAGCTGAGTCTACTTGGCTTGGCATATTTGAACGTGCCGACTTCATCGGCTTGGCTTGGCTTGGTGGTTGGCTTGCGGAGCCGGTCGAGCCATTTTTTTTATTTAATTTTTTTATCTTTAGAAATTCATATCTTCTCCGTTTTAACTTCATTTTGCTTCAAACTTATTTCGTTATGATAAAAAAGAGAGCTCTTTTAATTGATGATAAAATTTTATTTTTTTAATTTTTATTATTTTCTAATTAATTTTTTAATTAATAAAAATATTAATTTCTTAAAAATTATATATAAATTAATCATTAATTTTTAAAAATTAATATAAATTAATTAATAAATTAATATTTTTATTGATAAATTTATGATACTTATCACACCCTCCAACTTAAGCTTTGCTCGTCCTCGAGTAAAGAAAGAATTTAGTTTTAAATATCTTTTAACTTTAGAGTTTCAAATTTTACTTAAGTAGTTTTCAAAATGGCCATTGATATTCAGTAAAGCTTAAGTGAGATATATCATTAGAATATTAATACTTATCAATAGAAAAATTAAGTAAAGGATATTAAATTTTTTTAAATTTTTTCTAAATTATCCCATCTTTATCTCTGATTTGTTTAAACCTTCATATAGACAAGTGTATTGCTACTTTCGTCCTTCATTTATTAACTTTTATTTTCACATTGCCCACTTTTTGACACGAATATCATTATTTACTTAGGCAATGAGATCTGGTTATTCGATGAAAAGTCAATATATATATAACATTGTACCACTATTGAGTGTTTTAATCTCTTAAGCTTTGTATTTGATCTATGTAGCGAGTTTTGGGTCAATGACTCTCAAACCAGTTGACTTTAGGGCACTAGGTATAGAATATCTCTCTGACTTACTAGCTCGAATCAAATAAGCTACGAGTTAAGACTACCTCTACAATGAGCTTCTTTGCCCTTCCCACCTTTTGATGCAAAACTTAATGCTTGCTCAGGCAAAGAGGCCCGGTTACTCAGTGAGAAGTACTTGAAAACTATTTTATTAAAAAAAATTTTATATAAAAAAATGTATAGTTACCCTACACAAGCCCATAAAAAGTAGACTTTTCTTTGATGCTAGTAGAAAAAATTAGAAATGCTCAAGAAAAAATATTTTATATTCTAGACTTAATTCTTTATTAAATTTTTTTAATACTTGATTCCTCAATATCTCATAGATTCTCTGATCTGTGCATCAATTTTTTTTAGAAATACTTAATTTAATTTGATTCTTAAGCATAATCAGGTGTTTAAATACTAAATACTAATATTTTTGAGAACTTAAAATTTTAAAATTATTATTTTTCTCTCCCTCAACTTAATCGATATTGTCCTCAATCGAGAAAAAAAATAAAGGGTGTAATAAAGAACATGAAAGAATATGACTCAATATATTTTTGGTCCAGCACATGTCTTTAAAAATTTGAGCTCTTCCTTATTCAAATTATCCTAAAAAAAGATTAACCAAAAAGATAAATTAAACTAAAGAAAACTAAATATTGGGTTGCCTCTAAACAAGTGCTAAATTTACCGTCTTCAGTCAGACACAATGCAGCTTACTATCCTATGTCAAATATTGGATTGATAAATTCCAATGGTTTTAAATTGCCAATCTCAGGAAGATAATTTCTAATCTCTTTATTGATATAATTATTGTTAATTTTAAGAACATAATTTATGGTTCCATTCTTAGACCCATGTTTATTAAGAATTTCTCCTATTTGTTCTTCTAAAATACTAATGAATTGAGTTTCTGTATTAGAAGTTAAGTTTGATTCAATGGATGCTGGAAGGATGACTAAAGATGGTTTTAATTCTAGAGGTAAATTAATATGATCTTATTTAAACAACTTCATTGATATTTCATTACATGCCTCTTGATTTTTGTAAAAGGAACCAGCTTCTAGGGTTGAAGGGAATAGGACATTAGGTTTATAAGTCTTGGGTAAATCATCTATTCTCTTTTTCCCTATGTCTATCTTATTTAAACTAAAGCTAGCATCGGTACTAGTTCTTGGCTCTTGTTCTTCTATGTGATTAGTCTCAATACTAACATGTTCCTCTAAATTTTTATTTTGGCTAGCATCAGTACTAGCCTCTTTTAGCTGGTCTTGGTATGGGTCCATAAGAATCCTATAGGTTTTAAGTTCAAGAATTACTTTGGCATTCTCAATTTAGGGATTCTTAAGTGAGACATTAAATTGATAACTTGGTCCAAGTAGTTGGTGGACATTAGATGGATTGTTTGAAATTGGTAGGCTCGATAGTTGATCTAGCTCTCTCCTCATGTTAGATTCAGCTAGTTATCCAATTTGAGCTTCTAGCCTAGCGATAGATTACTGTTGAGTCAGAATCAATTGTTGAAGTTGGTTAAATCTATCATCAGCTAGATTAGTCTATTGAGGAGGTGGGTATGATAGCTGGTTATTATATGATGGCTAAGTAAACTGACTAGGCTGACCATTATTATAATTATAGTTTTGGTATTGGGGTTTCTTTTGATAGTTTTGGATAGATAAAATTTGGGTCTGTTGGGATGTCCAAGAAAAATTAGAGTAGTTACTCCAATGTGGATTATATGAATTTGAAAAAAGATTATTAACCGACTTGGAGTAGCCTTGAGTAGTTTGAACTTATTTTTGGATAAAATGTGAAAACTGTGCAGCATGATGGGTTGGGCTAGGTGATGTGAATTATGCAAGAGATTGTTGACCTAGGATTAGGAGTTGATCTAATTTCTGAGCAAGAAGGTCAACTTTATCTAATTTTTGGATTATTAGGTTCAGGTCAGCCATTTGGTTATCAGGTTTAATATAAATCAACCATTCAATTAAGTTCAACTAAATCAGAAAAGGTGATTTTCTACCATACATGTATTAATGTAACCCAAATGTATTGTTCAAAAATTTTTAGATTTTTTTTAGAATTTATATATTTATTTTATTATTTTATTATATTATTAACAACATCAAAAACTTGATAAGAGCGCGATGTTGTCATTAAGACATCATGTTTATCAATTTAATTGGACTTCTTAAAATAATTAAAAATACGTAGATAGCAGTGAGTCAGATCGAATCTGCAGAAAAGATAGTATTTTTAGATTTGAAATCTTTGATTTTTTAAAAAAAATGAAAAGAAAAGAGTTTTAAAATTAAAAGTAAAGTTGGAAAGCAAAAATTAAAGGATGCAGAAATTTAAACTTGGTACTAAGATTTACTAGTTAGATCTTAGCATCTACATGCAATAAAATAAAGAGCAATAATTAAAGTGCAGAAATTAAATTACAATAAAAATAAAGAGCATGAATTTAAAGAATATAAAATAAAATTTATATTAATTAAAATTTTAGAATTTAAATACATAAAATTTAAAAAAATAAAATAAAATAAAATAGCCTGCTCTCTGATCTTGGATCGGCATGGGTGGAAAGATGGTGTCGAAGCCTAGCTTTTTCTCTCGGCACCAGTTGCCTCGAAGTAGCCATTAATCCAAAGCCTGGCTTTACCCTATTCCAAAGCTTCACCTTGATCGAAGATGTTGATTTCTAGAGGCCTGTGGTCCTTTTTATAGAGCTAGGAGGACTGGAGAGTTTTCTTCTGGGCAATGTGGGACTAAGGAGCTCTTTAATCATCAAAATATGGAGAAATCTTAGTAAAAATTGGATTAAAAAGAGTCTTGATTGAATTCTGCTACTCTGGATGGAATTTGGCCGTTCAATGGGAATCCAATAGACCAAAAATCATCAAAATCGGATGCATATAGGCCCAGATTAGGTCGTATTAAATTCTAGCCATTCGATTGAGTTAATCAGGAGAGAATCTAGCCATCAGATCGAGTTTTGGATGTTTTAATCAAGTCGGGAGCTTCTTGGACCATTGGATCTTCACTGGCTAGTTTTCTGGCCATCGGATCGTGCCAGATCGCTGAGCACTATTCGAATCAAAGAAGGATTTGTTGTGGGCCATCAGATTTCCACCGGATCGAACACAGGCCATTAGATCGTGCAATTACCGTAGCTATGGACCACGTGAACCAGCTGCACCATACACCATAATGAATCAGCGTCTCTAGTCCAAAATGCCTTATTAGCCGCGATAGATTTTCTATGAACCCTTTAAGGGTCTAGGTCCACCACATGTCACTCCGTGATTCATCGGTTTCTACTGAGCTGGCAGTCCATGCCTGGATCATGGATCGATTGATGGCTTCTACGGTTGAGTTGGCTTGGCTTGGTGCATTTGGATACGTCGGCTTCGTCGGCTTGGCTTGGCTTGCAGAGCCAGTTGAGACATTTTTCTTTTTTATTTAATTTTTTTTATCTTTAGAAATTCTTATCTTTTTCGTTTTAGCTCCGTTTTGCTTTAAACTTATTTCATTATGATCAAGAAAATGATCTCTTTTCATTGATAATAAAATTTTATTTTTTATTTTTTATTATTTTTAATTAATTTTTTATTAATAAAAATATTAATTTCTCAAAAATTATATATAAATTGATCATTAATTCTTAATAATTAATATAAATTAATTAATAAATTAATATTTTTATTGATAAATTTATAATACTTATCAATCCAATCAAGTCCAAACTAAATTTAATTAAATATATTTAATTAAACTTAATTTCATCCCTCTGGCTTTATCAAATTAAGCTAAATAGCAATCGAATTGCTAATCGATCCTCCTACAACACTTGCGCTAAGTTAAACATCAATTGTATTGATCGTTTAACCCTAGAATGATTCTAAATCGCTGATCAACCATCCGATTAGATCATGAATTCTAATGTATGTGACTCCATAGGTCCGAACCTAAGTCAGTAGCATAGAAATAGATTTCTGTATCAATCGAAGTAACCATCTAGCAATGGTACCCAACGATCGGATAGGTCAAATGTGTAGAACAACATCCTTAGAATCCATGCAGATATAGTTTTTATATAATTCATCTCCTTGACCAAAATGCTCGTAGAATACCTTAGAGTTCAACTATCAACTCAGATCAGGTTGTCCATATTGTATTTCAAAATATCAAATCCATCTAATGGATTATCCTGGCTAAGATTTTGCTATATTAAAATATAGTGGTACATTCTTCTCCAACTCTTGGAGTGGTCAATTCCATCTTGATCACACACTGACTTTATAAATACTTGACTGTGCCCAGAAGCCTTCCATTATTGAATTAGAAATTCAGTTAGTCCGGTACCAAAGCATAGTGAGTTGCTTGCAAGTCACTGAGCTGATCTCAGGTCTAAGGGATACTTATACCTATATCCCATCAGAGACATTCTCGATAGTAGAATACTCTGAAGTTGGTCATGTTCAATGATGATGTACCTATACATCTCACCTGTATGCCATACCAATGTCTCCATACTCCTTGGTTAAGAGGACAACCAACCTATATGGCATACAGCGACCTATGCTCGATAGACGCTATCATCCTAATTAACAGCCTATCATTTGATCGTGAATAAATTTAAGGACTAATTGATAAATCATCTCTTTATCGAATCTAAATGGTCCTAAGGACTTCATTATAATAATGAAGTTCATTAGAAGATGAATACTTTGTGATGAAAAGATGTCAAAAATATATTTTATTCCTTGATGAATAAATTACAGATACAATGTAGCTCAACCATCAATAGGCTAATGATTGGCTTTGGGATACATTTTTCAATAACTCCCACTTGTCCTAAGCCACTCGGCACAGTATCTAATATCCATCTTCGACTTGTGGTTGTCAAACTCCTTTATCGCCAGGGCTTTAGTGAAGGGGTCGGCTAGGTTTTCTTTTTCATCGATCTTCTGAAGGTCGATGTCATCTCGATCCATGATCTTCTAGATCAGGTGGAAGCGGCATAGAATGTACTTCGTTTGCTGGTATGCCTTCGATTCTTTCATCTAAGCAATGGCATCGGTGCTATCATAATACAACAGGACCAGACCATTAAGGGAGAGTGCTACTCCAGGCTCAGTGATAAACTTCCTCAGCCACATAGCTTTCTTTGCAGCATTTGATGCTACTATGTAATCTGCTTCGCAATCAGAGTCTGCCACACTATGCTACTTGAAACTCTTCCAGTAGATGGCTCCACCATTTAGAGTAAAGATATATCCTAACGCGCTTCTGCTGTCATCATGGTCAGATTGAAAGCTGGAGTCTATAAACTCCATAAATTTCAGATCTGACTCATCATAAACCAACCATTGGTCCTTAGTATTTCTCAAATACTTAAGTATGGCTTTAATCATTTTTCAATGGTTTTCTCCAGGATTAGATTGGTATATACTCACTACTCCTAGTGAGTATGCTACATCTAATTTTGTTCATGTCATGGCGTACATGATAGATCCCACTATCGAAGCATATGGGACTCTACTCATATGCTCTCTCTCTTCAGGAGTTGTCGGACAATCCTTCTTAGAGAGAGAAAGTTCATGGCCTATCGGAAGATAGCCCTTTTTGGAATCCTCCATGCTGAACCTCTTCAGCACAGTATCTATGTACATGGATCGGGATAATGCAAGCATCCTCTTAGATCTATCTCTATAAATCTTCATCCCTAGGATGTAGGATGCTTCTTCCAAGTCCTTCATGGAGAACTGTGATGACAACTAGACTTTTATTTTTTGGAGTGCGGGGATGTCATTCTCAATTAAGAGATTGTCATCCACGTACAAGATAAGAAATACTATTGCTGGACCATTTGCCCATTTGTAAATGTAGGGCTCTTCTCCATTATTAACAAAGCCATACATTTTGATCACCTTATCAAAATGCATGTTCCAACTCCGAGATGCCTACTTCAATCTATAAATGGATCTCTGAAGTTTGCACACCTTGGACTCATCTATGGATGTGAACCCCTCAGGTTGTATCATATATACCTCTTCAGTCAGCTCTCCATTTAAGAAAGCTATTTTCACATCCATCTGTCAGATCTCATAGTCCAGATGGGCAGCTATCGCAAGCATTATTCGAATGAATTTGAGCATTGCTATAGGGGAGAACGTCTCATCATAGTCAATATCATGATGTTGACGATACCTCTTGGCAACCAGATGGGCTTTATAAGTCTCCATCTTTCCGTCTGTGCCCCTTTTTCTTTTAAAGACCCATTTACACTCAATGGGTTTAACCCCTTTGGATGGGTTAACCAATGTTCATACATCGTTGACCTTTATAGACTCCATTTTAGATTTTATGGCCTCAACCCATCTCTCAGAATTAGATCTCTGCACGGCATCCATGTAGGTGATCGGATCCTCATCATTCTCATCGAGTTCGATGGGATCACCATCCTAGATCAAGAAACCAGAGTATCTATCTGGCTGATGTGGTACTCTATCAAATCGCCTTAATGGTGTAGGTACAATGGGCTCTGGATTTGATCTAATCGAATCTAGTTCTGGTTCAGCTATAGGTATCGATTTTTTTACCTGTTGAACTTCCTCAAGTTCAACCTTAGAGGCAACGGTTCCTTCACCAAGAAACTTCTTTTCTAAAAAGATTGCCTTAAGGCTGACGAACAGCTTTTATTCTTCAGCATGGTAGAAATAGTAATCCTTAATTTCTTTAGGATATCCTATAAACACACACTTATCAGATCGGGGTCCAAGCTTATCTGTATGTAAACATTTTACATAGACTGGACAACCCTAAACCCATAGGTCTGAGAGTGTAGGCCTATGCCCAGTCCATATCTCATATGGAATTTTTACGATAGATTTACTTGGTACATTGTTCAATATATAACATGCAGTCTCAAGAGCATAACCCCAAAATGAAATAGACAGATTAGCAAAATCCATCATGGATCGAACCATATCCAACAAGGTTTGATTTCTTCTTTCTGATACACCATTATGCTGTGGTGTCCCAGGAGGAGTCCACTGTGAGAGAATTCCATCTCCTAGATATATCAAGAACTCATTAGATAGATATTCACCTCCTCGATCTGATCGAAGAGTTTTAATATTCTTTTCAGTTTGTTTTTCTGCTTTACTTCTGAATCTTTTGAATATTTTAAATGAATCTGACTTATGTTTCATCAGATAAACATATCCATACCTGGATAGATCATTTATGAAAGTTATGAAATAGAAATATCTACCTCTGGCACCTGTGCTCATTGGTCCACATACATCAGTATGTACTAGACCTAAGAACTCAGTAGCTCTTTCATCCTTTTCAGTAAAAGATGATTTGATCATTTTTTCAAGAAGATAGGACTCACAGATCGGATGTGATTCACAATCACTAACTTCAAGGATTCTCTCTTGGGTCAACCTATTTATTCTATTCTTATTAATGTGATCTAGCCTACAGTGCCATAGGTAGATATCAGAGACATTATCTAATTTAGGATATTTTCTAGAAGTGTACATTACACTCACAGGATGTGATAAAATATAAATACCATTTTTTTATTGTTCTTGTATTATTGTAAAATCATTCATTATGATATCACAATAATCTCCCTTTATAGATAAATGATATCCATCCATGGCCAAAAGGCTAATAGAGATTATATTCATTAGAAAGGAAGGACAATAATGACATTCATTTAAAGAAATAATATTAGTATTGAGAATAAGTTGAACTATTCCCATAGCTAGAACTAGAACAAACCTTCCATACCCGACATTTAGGAATCGCTCATTATTCTCAAAATCTAATTATAAAAAATTAACTAAAAATTTTGATTCTCTATAGAAAAATATCAGCATCCAATCCACTAGCCCGTATCATGGATATCCATAAACTGATCGAATCTAATTACAAGGATTGGCTTTAGAACTACAAAATTATTTTTAGATCTAAAAAGCTGACTCATGTATTAGACCAGGACCCCCCACCTTACTAGCTCATCCATCTGCTGAATAGAGAGCATCTCTAAAAAAGTTGATGGACGAGGATAATAAAGCTAGGTACTATATGCTGGGCTCGATGTCTGATGAGCTTTAGCACTAACATGAGGACATCAAGACTTCTCACCAAATGTTGGCTCACCTACAAGAGTTGTTTGGTGAAGAGAGTCGCACAGCCAAGTATCAAGTTACTAGAAGACCTTTTAAGGCACAAATGCATGATGGACAGTCGGTCCAAGATCATTGTTTGATGATGATCAAGAACTTAGAAGACCTTGAGAAGCTCGGTGTCAAGCTAGATAGGGACTTGCAAACTGATGTAATTTTGCAGTCCTTGACTAATGCATATGGGCAGTTTATCTTGAACTTTCATATGCATAAGCTGAATTGATGAACATGCTGGTTAGTGTTGAGCTTTCTTTGAAATGTTCAAAGGGCTCAGTGCTTGCTGTGAAGTGGACTTCCTCCAAAAGAAATCTTTTGGAAAGAAGAAGAAGTCTATAAAGAAGCAGAAGATAGATGGAGAGAAGAAGAAGAAGGGAGAACCGAAGAAGGCCACCAACAAAGGAAAGTATTTTCATTATAATATAGACGGCCATTGGAAGCAGATCTACCCTTTATACCTGGCCAGCCTGAAGAATAAGGAGACAGGTCCTTTTGAAGGTATGCTCGTAATTGAATCTAATCTAACAATTTCTTCTGCATTTAGTTGGGTGCTTGACTCTAGTTTTAGTGCTCATTTGTGCACTTTGATGCAGGATCTTGAGAAGAGTAGGAGGCTGAGGGATGGTGAGATGATCCTACGTGTTAGGAATAGAGCAAGAGTTGCTGCTATGATCATGAAAATCTATCCTCTTCGACTACCATTAGGATTAGATTTAGTTCTTAGGGACTATTTTTTTGTGGCTGTAGCAAGCAAGAATTTGATTTCTGTTTCTTATTTAGCATAGAAAAGCTATGCAATTAATTTTCTTAAGGACTATTATAATATTTTTTTTGAAAAAAATAAAATTGCAAATGGTTTCCTTATAAATGGTCTCTATCAGTTACATGTTGATATTTTTGCTTTCAATATCAAGCAAAATGTGAATGCCATAAGAACAAAGTGACATAGGGATAGTCTAAATGATAGGTATCTATGGCACCTTAGGCTAGGTCGTGTAGCTAAAGATAAGGTTAACAAATTGAAGAAATCTAGACTATTGAATTCATTGACTTTTGAGTCATATCTGATTTGTGAATCATGTCTTCATGGCAAAATGACCAAGCTTCCTTTTGTAGGACATGGGAAAAGGGCCACAGACCTACTTGCCCTAGTATACATAGATGTATGCGGCCCATTTAATGTGCTGGCCAAAGAAAATTATATCTACTTCATCACCTTTATCGATGATTTATCTCGGTACAGGTACGTGTATTTAATGCGACATAAGTTTGAAGCCTTTGAAAAGTTTAAGAAATTTAGACTTGAAGTAGAAAAATAAATAGAAAAATTCATTAAGGTTCTTTGATTAGATTGAGGAGATGAATATCTTACTCGAAAATTCTTGGACTATCTCAAAGGCAATGGCGTAGTCTTAGAATGGACTCCACCTGAAATGCCTCAACTCAACAGAGTTTCAAAATGGAGAAATCAAACTCTATTAGATATGGTCCAATCCATGATGAGCTTCACGGACCTCCCTGAGTTTTTTTGGGGACATAGTCTAATGACCATAATATATTTACTGAATAGAGTTTCCTCTAAAACTGTTCTTACCACACCATATGAGATATGGCATGGTAAGAAACCAAGTCTGAGTCACCATAAAATTTAGGATTGTCCGGCCCATGTTAAGAAATAACAGACAAACAAGTTAGAATTTAGGTCCTTTAGAGCTCGATTCATAGGATATCCTAAAAGGGTCGCTAGGATATTACTTCTATCTTTTAGAAGACTACAATGTGATTGTGAGTCGATATGCCATTTTTCTTGAAAAATAGTTTATTCAAGATGGTGGCATTAGAAGATAGATAAAGCTTGAGGAGAAGGTCTCTAATAAGCAACGAGATAAGAAACTTGAGGAACCCAATTAGTTAGAGCCAATCCAAACACTACCTCCTCCACCTCATAGGTCAAATAGAATTTTTCATCCTCCTGAAAGATACTTAGATACTATTTCAGAGGGTGTAGAGAAAATGTTTCTCACAGAAAATAGTATTCATAGTGTTGATCACAAAATCTATGATGAGGCGATGTCAGATATTGACTCCAAAAAATGATTAGAGGCAATGAAGTCAGAGATTGACTCAATGCACTCGAACCAAGTCTAGACCTTGGTAGATTCATCTAAAAGTATAGTACCTATTGGATATAAATAGATCTTTAAGAGAATGATAGGTGCTGATGGAAATGTAGAGACATTCAAAGCAAGGCTCGTAGCAAAAGGGTATAGTCAACATGAAGGCATTGACTATTAGAAAACCTTTTTGCCAGTGGCCATGCTTAAATCCATCCACATATTGCTTGCTGTTGCAGCCTATTTTGATTACAACATATGGTAGATGGACATGAAAATGGCATTCTTAAATGGATATCTTGAAGAAGATATCTATATGGAATAGCTGCTTGATTTCACATCCAGTGATGGTGATTACAAGGTATGCATGCTACAAAGGTCCATATATAGACTTATGCAAGCATCTCGGAGCTGGAATGCTCATTTCAATGATGTGATCAAATTATTTAGTTTTATTAAAAATGAGGAGGAGCCGTGTGTATTCAAAAAGTTCAGTGGGAGCACTGTTGTCTTTCTTGTACTATATGTGGATGACATCTTCTTTATTGAATATAATATTTTCATGTTGACCAAGGTCAAAATGTGGTTGTCTAAAGAGTTCTTTATGAAAGACTTAGAAAAAGCATCCTTTATTATGAAAATTAAGGTTTATAGGGATCGACCGAATAGGATGCTGGGACTTTTAGAGAAGATGTACATAAAGGAGGTGCTAAAAATGTTTAGAATGGAAAACTCCAAAAGGGGTCTAGTAGCTTTTAGATATGGCATTCATCTCTCCAAGAAGATGTGCCCTAGCACACTTGAGGAGATAGAACACATGAGCAAGATCCCTTATGCTTCGGCAATAGGGAGTCTCATGTATGCCATGATATGTACATGAGTTGATATCGCCCATGCTATGAGTGTCACGAGCAAGTATCAGTTGAATCTAGGTGAAGAGTACTGGACTTCTATGAAGTATATCCTTAAGTATTTAAGAAGGACTAAGGATATATTACTAGTCTTTGATAACGGAGAACTCCAGGTCTAGGGTATACAGATTCAAACTTTATGTCCGATATAGATGATTGAAAGTCAATATCTGAAAGTCTATTTATATGTAATGGTGGTGCTGTTAGCTAGAAGAGTTTCAAGCAGATGGTGATAGCAGACTCCATCATGGAAGCAGAATACATCACTATGTTGGAAGCTACGGAGGAGGCATTTTGGTACAAAAAGTTCACTATAGAGCTCGGTGTGCCATTAGATACTATCCCTCTATATTGTGACAATAATGGCACCATAGCTCTAGCTAAGGAGTCGAGGTCTCACCAAAAATCCAAGCACATTGAGCGGCGATACAATCTCAAACATGATTACCTCAAGAAGGGATACGTCAAGGTCAAGAGAGTCGATACCGTAGATAATGTAGCTGATCCACTAATAAAGTCGTTGGGATAATAGAAGATCGAAGCCCATCTTGAGAAGATGGGACTTAGCTTTGTAGCCAATTGACTTTAGGTCAAGTAGGAGTTTGTTAGATGTGTGCCCTAGAAGCTAGATTGGCTAACACCTATAATATACTTCTTGGAGCAATTTTGTAATTTTGACTATAAATAAATAAAAAGATTATTTTCTATCATAATGTGTATTTAAGGTATCTGTGATACATCCCTTAAGTTAATGGTAATGACAATTCATATTTTTAAGAGTTGATAATTTAAGATATGAATTTTCATAATTAACTCATAAATTGCTTCTAACTGTAGGACCATCATGAGGATGGTGAACGATCTGGAAGGATGGTGTACAATTACTTTCTTAGGATTGATAAGTCTTGAGTCTATGGTATGAAGACACCAAAGCAAGAGTATAGGTACTCATTAGAGAATGAGGACACTGAGTGTGACCACCTCGAGCAGTCATAAGGGAGTCTACCTTCTCATCAATGACTGGCTCGATGCTGCAATGGTGTCTCTGGTTCTTTGACCTGAGGTGCATTGGCAGTTTGTCTTAAGAGTGTTATAGTTTGACTACACTACAACTTGATCTCCTAGCCATTCAGAACCCTGAGGTGTATGTTGGCTATAGCATGTTCATTGTAGGAATTGGATTGCACCAATAAAGGATCTATCTATCTTGGTAGATGAGGAGTAGCTCTATGATGATCATGAGATTGAGTCCATAAGCCCATGGCCATGATAGTATGAAGATGATAGAAAGAGTTTCTATTAGGATTTCACATCAAATTTGAATCGAATGATTAATTCATATGATAGATGATTGAGTTTGATGAGATCACCTTAACCCTAATCCTGTCAGAGCTCAAGATAGAAGAACCCAATCACACAGATAGCTGCATCGAGAGGTTTGCTTTCAGTTCTGATGGATTGCCACCATATACCTCTAGGTGTCACTGGTAGATTTTGGGAGCAATTAGAATAATCTTGATGATCGATCATTTTAATTGTATGAATTAAAAAAAGTTCTGATCCATCGAAAGATATTTCGATAATGTTGATGATGGAGATCATGACATATCTCATTATCATATAGAACTGAATCTAACTAGATTATGCAAATAAGAATTTGGGTCTAAAAGTAATCGATCAAACTAATTCAGTTCAATTGATTTAGATTAGATCCAATTAGGTTCAAGAAAATCATCCTAGCACATAATTAAGCCAAATTTTCTCTTTCTATAGTCATTCTGGTTTGTCTCGATAGAGCCAATTAGTTTGGGCTCGCTAGAGAACCTTATATGGGTTTGTCTTTATCTGATTGAAGCTTGTCCAAGTCAAAAAAGAATTGTCTTAATCCATTAGATGAAAATAAGACAACACCTGCTAATTCCTATTGCCACCTGCCATTTCTTGTCACTGCGAAGACATGAGATGTCTCAATGCAAGAAAGAAGGGGCAGGGGCATGCGCCCCTTTTGGACATCTCCTTGGGGCACACATCCCCTTGGAATCCATGCACAAGAATGTGTGCACGCCCCTAGTTGGCATGCGCACATGGGGAAAACGAAAGAGTCCCATATGGATGGGACTCTAGAGGTTTCATGATAGCTTTAAACTCTTAGGTGCCAAAGTGTTTGAGCCTATCCAAACTTGGTGCCATCTATGAAGGATTAAAGGAGTTTCTAATCTGATTGGATTTGGTAATATCACTCCACCAATCAAATTTAGATTTTATTAATCCGAGCAATATGATTGGTCAGACCTGTGTGGCACTACATGGCGTAGCAGTTAAACCTTATCTGTACTTAGGGTTTCAAGAGTCTACCCATTCACCATGCTACAAGGTTGCCCCACCTCTCTTCTATGCCTCCCTCTGGTCCTCTCTATCCCCTCTCCATGCCCAAAAGGTTGGGTGAATCTAGTGAGGAAGAAACAAGTATTGGTGCAAGGATTAGGAAGACATACAACGCGTTCATGACATAAGCGCATGGCCTTCATTGATTTTTGAAGGCTCTATGAATCAGATCTAGATTTGATTTTTGAAAATCAGATCCTAAAGGAGATCACATCTAGATCCTACCTGAGTGAACTCTGGTAGAGGCCAAACGCTTGCGTGGCTACATCCAGAACCCTGGGCTTTAGTAAATCATTGATAGGATAATCAGATTACCCAAACAAGATATGAAATTAAATTTGATTTAATCTTAATTTTATTTTTAATATAAGATCTATAGGATTAGATCTGAGATATCTTAGATTTGATTAAAATTTTTTAAAAAAAATTTAAAATATTTCTTCAGATCCAATTAAATCTGAACGATCCTATGTTAGGGAAATGCTGATTTTCCTTCAATTTTAAAAAAATACCTTATGAACTTTGAAAAGAAAGAAAATCTAACATTACTTATTTTCATGTTTTTGGTTATTGATGTTTTATTTTAGATAATAAAAAAAGTTAGAAAAATTTGATGCTAAATTAGATGAAACAATTTTTCATGGTTACTCTACTTTTAGTAAAGCTTTTAGAGTATTTAATAAAAGAACTTTATATTAGATATGTGTGCCCTAGAAGCCAGAATTGGCTGATACTTATAATACACTTCTAGGAGCAAAATTATAATTTTGACTATAAATAATAAAATAGATTATTTTCTATCATAAATATATATTTAGTGTTTGTGATACATCTCTTGAGTTAATGGTAATGATAATTCATATTTTCAAGAGTTGAAAATTTAAGACATGAATTTTCATTATTAACTCATAAAATGCTCCTGACCATAGGATCATCATGAGGATGGTGATTGATCCGAAAGATTGATGTACAATCACTTCTTTATAGTAGATGAGTCTTGAGTCTATGGTGTAGAGACATCAAAGCAAGAATAGAGATACTTGTTAGAGAATGAGGGCACTGAGCGTGACCATCTCAAGCAGTTATAAGGAAGTCTACCTTCTCATCAATGACTAGCTCGAAGATGCAGTGGTGTGTCTGGTTTTTTGATTTGAGGTGTATCGACAGTTTACCATGAGGGTGTTATAGTTTGACTATACCATGACTCAGTCTCCTAGCCATTTGGAATCTTGAGGTGTATATTGGCTATAGCATGTTCATTGTAGGAATTGGATTGCACCAAGAGAAAATCTATCTACCTCAGTAGAAGAGGAGTAGCCCTATGATGATCATGAGAATCAAGTCCATAAGCCCATGGCCATGGTAGAGTGAAATAATTGAAAGAGTTTCTATTAAGATTTTCACATCAGACTTGAATCAAATGATTAAATCATATGACAAAAAATTAAGATTTGATGAGTTCACCTTAACCCTAATATGATCGGGGCTTAAGATAGAAGAACTTAATCACACAGGTAGTTGCACCGAGAGGTTCATTTTTAGTTTTGATGGGTTGCCATCATATACTGCTAGGTGTCATTGGTGGATTTTGAGAGCAATTAGAATGATTTAGATGATCGATCATTCTAGTTGTTTGAATCAAAAAAAATTTGATCCATCGGAAGGTGTTTCGATGATGTTGATGATAGAGATCATGACAAATCCCATTACCATATAGAACTAAACCTAACTGGGTTACACAAATAAGAGTTTGGATCTTGATATCATCAATTAGACTAACTCAATTTAATTGATTTGAATTAGATTCAATTAGATTCAAGAATATCGTGCTAGCACGTGATTGAGCCTAACGTTCTCCTTCTATAATCATTAAAAGTCATCTCGATTGAGCCAAATGTGTTTATGCTCACTCAGGTACTTTTACTTGATCTGACTGGAGCTTGTCTAGGTCAGAAAAGAGTTGTCTTAATTTATGAGATTAATTGGAGATAACACCTAGCATTTTCCATCACCTGCCAATTCTTATCTTTTGACTTTGGTCAAACGTTGACCTTTGACACTTAGACATCTGCCCATGTGTCATGCACCCTTAGGAGAGCAGATAGGGGATTGCCCGCTTGCTGGAAAATGGAAAGGAGGGGGTGCACACCTAGGGAGGCATGCGCCTAAGGATAGGGATGCCTGGAGTCCCATATAGATGGGACTCCAGGTTGCTTCTTGGAATCAACTTAGGTAGGCGCCTAAGACTTAGCTTTGACCAATCTTAGCACCACCTAAGGGTGTTGGAGAGGGGCTCTCATCTGATTAGATCAGGTGATGTCATTCTATCAATCAGATTTAGATCTGATTGCATGAAGCAACTTGATTGATCGGGATGATGTGGCACTGCATGGCACAACAGGGTCTATAGAAACCCTGTCTGTGCCAAGCTATAGAAGAGATCTCCCATAGCCCATGCCACAAGGCTGCCTCTCTTCCTCCTCTATGCCATCTTTAGGTCCTCTCTCTCCTCTCCATGCCCAAGGGGATTTGGGCTCCAGTTTGGTGCAATCCAGACAAAAAAATGGTGATGAGAAAGAAAGAAGGCAGCACTGCTGCAAGAGACGATTCTAGATCTTCAAAAGGAGTTTTGAAGATCCTCCAAATTAGATCCAGATCTGATATTTAGAGAGATGATAAATAAGAGGAAGATCTCTAGATCTAGCTTGAGTGAATATCGATAGAGGCCAGATACTTGCGTGGCTAGATCCAGAACCTCAGGCAATCAGCAAGATCATCACAGGATAATCTGATTACCCAACAAAAGGTACAAATTAAATCAAATTTAATTTATTTTTATTTTATTTTATTAAATCTATAAAATCAAATCTAAAATATCTCAGATCTAAATTATAATTAAAAGAAAAATTTTTGAAATATCTCTCTTGATCCAATCAAGATCTGAACGAATCTGACCTGAAAAATCAAGATTTTTCCTTCAACTGGTATCAGAGCCACGTTCTAATAAACTATTTAGATCTAATTTAAATTTATTTTTAATCTAATAATTAGATATTTTTAGATGTCACATAAGATGTGATTAGATCTAAAATCAAAAAAAATAAAATTAAATAATTTAGATCTAAGTTTTATAAGATGCATGACTAGTTGTAAAATAGAATTATTCTACACATAGTTTTGCATGATCATAATTTAATGGATTAAGTTATAATTATAGATCTATTTATTTACTATTTTTTAATATTATAATTATTATAATAATATCTAAAAAATAAAGAATAAAATTATTTAATTTTTGGTTCATATGAGATATGATGAATGTATGTTTAGACTAGTTGTAGAATAGTTCTAAATAATTATCTAGAATAAAATTTATTTTGATGTGATCAACATAAATTTAATTTTTTAGATGAATTATGAGATAATTTAGATCTAAAACATGCATGATATGATACATGAGATGTATGCAAAACATATTTATAGTTAGATCAATTTTTATACATGAGATATATGATGTAGATCTAACTAGTTTTATAGTCTTATATTTCTGACTAAGGCATTCCCCTTGGCTGTCCAATCATAAGAACAAAGTAGGATTTAAATGCTCTCTCCTTCCATTCGATGGGGTGTTCTTATGATGTGTAGGGGTGCTGTGCGTTCGTCCTTAATCAAAAAATTAAGAACTTATTTTCTGCAAAACCCTAGATCCTGAAACCCTAGAATTTTATTTATATATTTTATTTATAAATCCTAAACTTAATTAAGAATTAAGATTATGAGACATATGTTAGATCTAAAATTGAGAATTTAAGATCTAAGACATATTAATAAAATTGGGTTCGGGCTTGGATAGCTCAATTAGGTCTAAGCTGTTGATCAAACCGAACAAGAGTTAGTTAGATGGGATCAACAGTGCTTAAATTGACCAGCCTAATAGGATTAAGTCTGAATCAAGATCGAGTCACGTGAGTGATCGATCAAGCTAAGACCTAATTAGGCTCAGTGGTTAGAGTCTGGATTGTAGGCTAACCTAATTTATTCTGGCTCAATAATTTGGTGTCTAAGGTAAGTTTAGCAGATACGATCGACTGATTTTTAATTAGGAGCTACTCGACTCGAATGCGTTCTTATCAAGTTAATGGCATATCCCTTCCATCGGTCTTACTTATCTGGCCATATTTGTTGGCTTAGTTCTGATATGAGGTGGTCAATAATCTGAGCTAACCCATGTCACTATGTTAGTCATAATGGTTATGACTATGTCAATTCTAGTTTAATGAGACCTAAATTAGATCTTCCTAAGAAAAGATTAAGTCTAAGGTCTTCCACCATTGTAGATGTGCAGGTCCTTTTCGGGGTTGATTGTTCTCGACTGGTTACAGTGGTTTAGTTGCACCGAAAAGATGCAACCATATCTATTAAGCATTGGATGCTATGGGCTGGAGGATGGATTGAGCTCCATATTTTGAATATGATGAAAGACTCAATTGGGAATCTAATCTATACAAATGATGGGTCTAACTTAACTAAGAAATGGATCAATATTCTAGACACGGTGAGATTCATGAATTAGAGATCAAGTATGGGTGCATCATGATTAGAGAATCATTGAACAAGAGTTGTTCACTCATTGGCTAATCCATCACCAATAACTATTAGGTGAGGTGAAGAGTCATTGGTGGAACTGTACCACCCACTAGAAATCATTAATCATAAAATTTTTGCATCTCTATAGAGAGTGTAGGGATTTGAGAAAATAATGAGAGCTAATTTGTTTAAAAATAAAATTTCTAAATAAATTGATCAAGTCTTAATTATAATATCTAACTAAAAACTTTGACTCTCTATAGAAAAATGTCTGCATCCAACCCACTAGCACGTATCCTAGACACCCATAGACTGATCGGACCTAATTATAAGGATTAGCTCTGGAACTTCAAAATCATTTTGGGTTTCGAGAAGTTAACTCATGTATTGGATTAGGACACTCCCACCTTACCAGCTTGTCCATCCATTGAACAGAGAGCGTCTCTTAAAAAGTGAACGAATGAAGATAACAAGGCCAGATACTATATGTTGGGCTCCATGTCTGATGAGCTTCAGCACCAACATGAAGATATCAGGACTGCTCGTCAAATGTTGGCTCATCTACAAGAGATATTTGGTGAACAGAATCACACAGCCAAGTATCAAGTCACTAAACGACTATTCAAGATTAAAATATGTGATGGACAGTTAGTCCAAGATCATTATCTGATGATGATCAAGGACTTGGAAGAACTTGAGAAGCTCAGAGTGAAGTTGGACCTGAATCTATAGAATGATATAATTTTGCAATCCTTGACTGATGCATATGGGCAGTTCATTATGAACTATCATATGCATAAACTTCAAAATTCTCTGACCGAACTTATGAACATGCTGGTTACTGCTGAGCTTTCTATGAAAGGTTCTAAAGGCTCAATGCTTGCCATGGAATAGACTTCTTCTAAGAGAAAGTATTTTGGAAAGAAGAAGAAGGCTGTGAAAAAGCAAAAGGTGGAAGTAGGAAAGAAGAAAAAGGCAAAGCTGAAGAAGAAGTTCACTGACAAAGAAAAGTATTTTCATTGCAATAATGACGGCCACTGAAAGCGGAACTGCCCTACTTACTTGGCCACCTCGAAGAATAAGAAGGAAGGAGGTCCTTCTCAAGGTTTGCTCGTTATTGAGTCTAACCTTATGGTTTCTTCTGCATCCAGTTGGGTGCTTGACTCTGGTTCTAGTGCTCATTTGTGCACTTCTATACAGATTCTTGAGGATAGCAGGAGGCTGAGGGATGGTGAGATGATCCTTTATGTTGGAAATGGAGCAAGAGTTGCTGCGTGGCTATGGGAACATACCCTCATCGACAACCATCTGGTTTAGACTTAGTATTAAAAGATTGTTATTATGTGTCTGCAGCAAGTAGGAATTTGATTTCTATTTCATGCCTAGCACTAGAAGGCTATGTAATTAGCTTTCTTAAGGACCATTATAACATTCTTTATGAAAGAAATAAAATTACAAGTGGTTTTCTTATTAACGATCTTTACCAGTTACATATTGATGTATCTATTTTTAATATCGAGCAAAATGTGAATGCCATGAAATGACCTAGGGATAGTCCAAATGATAGGTATCTATGGCATCTAAGACTAGGTCATATAGCAGAAGATAGGGTTAACAAATTAGAAAAAATCAGGCTATTGAGTCCATTGACTTTTGAGTCATATCCAATTTATGAATCTTATCTTCATGGCAAAATGACTAAACTCCCTTTTGTAAGACATGGAGAAAGGGCCACGGATCTTCTTGCCCTACTACATACTGATGTGTGTGACCCATTTGATGTGCCGACTAGAGGCAACTTTGTCTACTTCATAACCTTTACTGATGATTTATCTAGGTATGGATATGTGTATTTTATGAGACACAAGTCTGAAGCTTTTGAAAAGTTCAAGGAATTCAGACATGAAGTAGAAAAGCAAATTAAAAAATTCATTAAGATTCTTCGATCAGATCGAGGAGGTGAATACCTTAGTTGGAAATTCTTGGACTATCTCAAGAAAAATGGCATAGTCTCTCAATGGACTCCACCTAGAACACCTCAACTCAATGGGGTTTCAAAATGAAGGAACCGGATCCTATTAGATATGGTCCAATCCATGATGAGCTTCATAGATCTTCCTGATTTTTTTTTGGGATACCATTTGTTAACTTCAATATACTTACTGAATAGGATTCCTTCTAAAATCATTCCTGCCATAGCATATGAGATATGGTATGGTAAGAAACCAAGTCTAAGTCATCTCAAAATTTGGGGTTGTCCGGCTCATATCAAAAGACAATAAGCAGACAAGTTAGACCTTAGGTCCTTTAGAGCTCGATTTATGGGATATCCTAAAGAGTCATTAGGATATTATTTTTTACATTCTAGAAGATCACAATATGATTATGAGTCGATATGCCATCTTTCTTGAAAAATAGTTTATTCAAGATAGCGGCATTGGAATGTAGATCAAGCTCGATGAGAAAGTCTCACAAGAGCAACGAGCTAAGGACCAAATAGAACTAAATTAGGTTGAGCCAATATAATCACTACCTCCTCCACCTCGTAGATCGAAAAGAGTTTTCCGTCCTCCTGAGAGGTACTTAGATACTATTTCAGAGAAAATAGAGAAAATATTTCTCATAGGTAATGGGGTTCATGGTGATGATCCCAAAATCTATAACGAAGCAATATCGGATATTGACTCTGAGAAATGGTTAGAGGCAATGAAGTCAGAAATTGACTCGATGCACTCAAACCAAGTCTGGACCTTGGTAGATCCACTAGAAGGTATAGTACATATTGGGTGTAAATGGATCTATAAGAGAAAAATTGGTACAGATGAAAATGTAGAGACATTCAAAGCTAAATTAGTGGCAAAAGGTTATAGTCAGCGTGAAGACATTGACTATCAAGATATCTTTTCACCAGTAGCTATGCTAAAATCTATCCATACATTGCTTGCTATTGCAGTCTATTTAATTATGAAATATACAAATGGATGTGAAAACAACATTCTTAAATGGATATCTTGAGGAAGATATCTATATGGAATAACCACTAGGTTTCACATCCAGTGATGCTGATCATAAGGTATGCAAGCTGCAAAGATCCATATACAGGCTTAAGCAAGCATTTCAAAGTTGGAATACTCATTTCAATGATGTGATCAAATTATTCAATTTCATCAAGAACGATGATAAAACATGTATTTTTAAAAAGATCAATGGGAGCGCTGTTATCTTCCTCATATTGTACATGGATGATATCCTCCTTATTAGGAATGATATTCCCGTGTTAACCATAGTTAAAATATGGCTATCCAAAGAATTCTCCATGAAAGACTTAGGAGAAGCATCCTTTATTCTAGGAATTAAGGTCTATAGAGATAGACCGAATAGGATGCTAGGACTTTCACAGAAAATGTACATACAAGAAGTGCTAAAGAGGTTTAACATGAAAAACTCTAAGAGGGATTTGGTACCCTTCAGACATGGCATTCATCTTTCCAGGAAGATGTGCCCTAGCACACCTGAGAATATAGAATGCATGAGCAAGATCCCTTATGCTTCAGCAATAGGAAGCCTCATGTATGCCATGTGAAGGGAAATCCTGATTTTCCGGAGCAGGTTCGTTCAGATTTGATCGGATCAAGAGATATATTTTAAAAATTTTTTTTCTTGATCTGAATCAGATCTAAGATATTTTAGATCTATTTTTTATTATTTTAATAATTCAAATAAAATATATATAAATTAAATCATATTTAATTTACCTTGATGTAGGGTAATCCTATTATCCGTTGATGATCCTGTAAGCAGCGGAAGGTTCTGGATCTAGCCACACAAGTTCCTGGCCTCTACCGGTATCCACTCAGAGTGGATCTGAAGATTCTCTTCTTCTCTATCACATCTCCAAAAATTAGATCTGAATCTAATTTGGAGGATCTTCAAAATAGCTTTCGAAGATCAGTAGTTGTCCTTTGCAGCAGCGCAGCCTTCTAACTTTCTATCATCTTTCTCTCGCCTAGATTGCACCAACATGGATCCCAAACTTCTTTGGGCATGGAGAGGAGAGGGAGAAGATGGACTTGGCATGGAGGAGGAGGAGAGAGGCAGCCTTGAGGTGTGGGAATTGTATTCTCTCTTTGAGTTGGATGCAGGGTCTTATTTATAGACTATGCGTGATCCAACTCCTCTTCTTCCCAACCAAACACAATCCTTTGTGAAATCAGATCTAAATCTGATTGGTGGGAATAGAGTCTCTTGGATTCATCCTTAGATGGTGCTTAAGACCAGTCAAGGTTGGTTCTTAGGAGGAGTCTAATCGGAATCCAAAAAGAAGATGGAGTCGCTATCCAATAGGGACTCCTGGGCGCCTCAAACTTGGGCGCACGCCACCCTTGGCGTGTGCCCTCCTCCTTGCTAGCTTCTGGTAGGGGGACAAGCCCCCACCAGCTCTCCAATAGGAGCATGACCGCGTGCGCCCTCCTCCTTGCTAGCTTCTGGTAGGGGGACAAGCCCCCACCAGCTCTCCAATAGGTGCGTGACACGTGGACAGAAGTCAAAGTGTCAATGGTCAACATTTGACCAGTCAAAGGTCAACTTTTGACCAAAGTCAAAGGATGAGAAATGGCAGGTGACCAAAAATGGCCGGTATTATTTTACAAAATAAGACAACCCTTTTCTGACCTGGACAGGCTCCAGTCAGACCAGGTGAAGGCCTCTGATCGAGCACAAACTCCTTTGGCTCAGTCAGGACAACTATTTATGATAGTAAAAGAAGAACGTTAGGTTCAATCGAGTGCTAGCACGATTTTTTTGAACCTAATTGAATCTCATTCAGATCAATTGAACTGGATTAGTTCAATTGATGATCACCAGATTCAAACCCTTGTTTGTGTGACCCAGTTAGGTTCAGTTCTGTATGGTAATGAGATATGTCATGATCTCTATCATCGACATCATCGAAACTCCTTTCGATGGATCAGAACTCTTCTGATTCGAACAGCTAGAATGATCGAATCATCTAAATCATTCTAATTGCTCCCAAAATCCACCAGTGACACCTAGCAGTATATGGTGGCAACCCATCAGAGCTGAATGTGAACCTCTTAGTGCAGCTACCTGTGTGATTAAGTTCTTCTATCTTGAGCCCCATATCAGATTAGGGTTAAGGTGAACTCATCAAACCCTAGTTTCTGTCATATGATGTAATCATTCAATTCAAG
>QRFJ01000074.1:923624-953506 GCA_006176705.1 Cocos nucifera
GGGAGAAGATTTATTTGCACAGATTGGATTCCTAATTGAGTCTCTCATCGTATCCAGATCATTGAGCCCAACTCATCTCCAGCCCATAAAATCCAATGCCTAATAGACATGGTTGCTATCTTTTTGGTGCAACTGAGCCACTATATCCAGCGAGAACAATCAACCTCGGAAAGGGCCCGCACATCTACAATGGTGGAAGATCTCAAACTTAATTTTTTCTTAGGGAGAATTGATTCGGGTATCATTTAAACTAGACATGTCATAGTCATAACAATTATGACTAACCTAGTGGCATGGGTTAGCTCGGATTATTGACACTCAAATCAGAACTGAGTCAACAATATGGCTAGGTAAGTGAGACCGATGGAAGGATATGCCATTAACTCATACAAGAAATGCATCAAGGTCGAGTAGCTCCCAATTAAAATCCAGTCGGTCGTATGTGCCAACTTATTACCTTTAGACAAACCAAATTGTTAAGCCAAAATTGATTGGGTTAGCCTACAATCCAGACTCTAACCTCTAAGACTAATTAGGTCTTGGTTGATCGTGACTCAATCTTGACCCAGACTTAATCCTATTAGGCTGGTCAATTTAAGCATTGTTGATCCCATCTAACCAACTCTTGATTCAGTATGATCAACCGCTTAGATCTAATTGAGCTACCCAAGCCTGAACCTAGTATTATGAATATGTTTTAGATCTAAAATTCTCAATTTTAGATCTAATTAATATTTCATAATCTTAATTTTTAATTAAGTAGGGTTCATAAACAAAATATGCATAATAAATCCTAGAGTTTCAAGATCTAGGGTTTTACAAAAAGTAAATTTTGGATTTCTGATTAAGGACGAACGCGCAGCATCCCTACACGTCATAAGAACACCCCATCAGATGGGAGGAGAGGGCCTTTAAACTCTTCTTCATTCTTATGACCGGACGACTAAGAGGAATGCCTTAATCAGAAACATGTAATACTACAAAACAATTTTAGATCTATATCATATATCTTATATACAAATTAGATCTAATCATGGCATATTTTGCAAACATCTCATGTATCGAATCATTCATATTTTCAAATCTAAATTATCTCATAATAATTTAAAAAATTAGATTTAAATTGGTCTTATCAAAATAAACTCTAATCTAGATAACTATGTAGAACTATTCTACAACTAGTCTAGACATGCATCAATCATATCTCATATGATATTAAAATTAAATAATTTTTATTTGCTATTTTTTAGATATTATTATAACAATTATAATATCAAAAAATAATAAATAAATAGATCTAAAATATGATTTAATCAAATTAAATTGTAAACATGCAAGACTATTCTATAGAACTATTCTATTTTAGAACTAGTCATGCATATTTTCTAATCTTAGATCCAAATCATTTAATTTTAATTTTTCTGATTTTAGATCTGATCACATCTCATGTGACATCTGAAATTACTTTTTTTTTATTAAAATAAATTTAAAATTAGATCTAAATACTTTAGAACCCTGGCTCTGATACCAGTTGAAGGAAAATCTTGATTTTTCGAATTAGGTTCGTTCAGATTTGATCGGATGAAGAGATATATTTTAAAATTTTTTTTCCTTGATCCAAATTAGATCTAGGTTATTTTAAATCTAATTTTTATTATTTTAATAATTAAAATAAAATATAGATAAATTAAATTATATTTAACTTACCTTGATGTAGGGTAATCCTATTACCCATTGATGATCCTATAAGCAGCGGAAGGTTCTGGATCTAGCCATGCAAGTGCCTGGCCTCTACCAGTATCCACTCAGACTAGATTTGGAAATCCTGTTCTTCTCTATCACATCTCCAAAAATCAAATCTGAATCTAATTTGAAGGATCTTCAAAATAGCTTTCGAAGATCAGCAATTGTCCTTTGCAACAGCGTAGCCTTCTAGCTTTCTGTCGCCTTTCTCTCACCTAGATTGCACCAACTTGGATGCCAAACTTCTTTGGGCATGGAGAGGAGAGGGAGAAGATGGACTTGGCATGGAGGAGGAGGGGAGAGGCAGCCTTGGGGCATGGGAATTCTATTCTCTCTTTGAGTTGGGTGCAGGATCTTATTTATAGACTTTGCGTGATCCAACTCCTCTTCTTCCCATCCAATCACAATCCTTTGTGAAATCGGATCTAAATTTAATTAGTGGGAATAGAGTCTCTTGGATTCATTCTTAGATGGCGTCTAAGACCAATCAAGGTTGGTTCTTAGGAGGAGTCTAATCGGAATCCAAAAAGGAGGAGTCCCTGTCCAACAGGGACTCCTAGGCGCCTTAAAATTGGGCGCACGCCACCATTGGCGTGCGCCCTCCTCCTTGATAGCTTCTAGTAGGGGGACAAGCCCCCACCAGCTCTCCAATAGGTGCGTGACACATGGACAGAAGTCAAAGTGTCAATGGTCATCATTTGACCAGTCAAAGGTCAACTTTTGACCAAAGTCAAAGGACGAAAAATGCCAGGTGACCAAAAATGATAGGTATTGTCTTACAAAATAAGACAACCCTTTTCTGACCTAGACAGGCTTCAGTCAAATTAGGTGAAGGCCTCTAATCAAGCACAAACTCCTTTGGCTCAGTCAGATTGACTATTTATGATAGTAAAAGAAGAACGTTAGGTTCAATTGAGTACTAGCATGATTTCCTTGAACCTAATTGAATCTTATTCAGATCAATTGAACTGGATCAGTTCAATTGATGATCACCAAATTCAAACCCTTGTTTGTGTGACCTAGTTAGGTTCAGTTCTATATGATAATGGGATATGTCATGATCTCTATCATCGACATCATCGAAACTCCTTTTGATGGATTAGAACTCTTCTAATTCGAACAGCTAGAATGATCGATCATCTAAATCATTCTAATTGCTCCCAAAATCCATCAGTGACACCTAGTAGTATATGGTGGCAACCCATCAGAGCTGAATGCAAACCTCTTGGTGTAGCTACCTATGTGATTAAGTTCTTCTATCTTGAGCCTCGATCAGATTAGGGTTAAGATGAACTCGTCAAACCCTAGTTTCTATCATATGATGTAATCATTCGGTTCAAGTTTGATGTGAAAACCTAAATAGAAACTCTTTCTATTATTTCAGTCTACCATGGATATGGGCTTCTAGCCTTGATTCTCATGATCATCATAGGGCTACACCTCTACCACCGAGGTAGATAGATTCCATCTTGATGCAATCTAGTTCCTATAATGAACATGCTAAAGCCAACATATTGAAGGGAAATCCTGATTTCCCGGTCCAGGTTCGTTCAGATCTGATCAGATCAAGAGATATATTTCAAAAATTTTTCTCTTGATCCCAATCAGATCTTGATATGTTTCAGATCTGATTCTTATTATTTTAATAAAATAAAATTAAAAGATAAATTAAATCAAATTTAATTTACCTGATCTGGGTAATCCTATTACCCTATTGATGATCCTGTTGCAGCGGAAGGTTCTGGATCTTAGCGCCGCAAGCCGCCTGGCGCTAAGGTATCCAATCGGGTGATCTGGAGATCCTCTTCTTCTCTATCATGCCTCCAATAAATTCAGATCTAGATCAGTGATCTGGAGGATCTTTCAAAACTCTTTTGAAGATGAGCAGTCATCCTTTGCACCAGCGCTGCCTTCTTATTTGATCGCCTTTTCTTTGATCTGAATCCACCAACCAAGGTCCAAAAACTCCTTTTGGACGTGGAGAGCAAGGGGAGAGAGACTATGGCATGGAGAAGGAGGGAGAGGCAGCCTTGGGGCGTTGGGGTTTCTCAATTAATTGCTTCTTTCTTAGATCTTGAGTTGGGCGCAAGGTCTTTATTTATAGACCTAAGCGTGATCACACTCCTCTTCCTCCCAACCAATCACAAACCCTTTGTGAAATCAGATCTAAAATCTGATTGTGAGAATAGAGACCCCTGGATTCCTCCTTAGAGGGCGCCTAAGACCAGTCAAAGTTGGTTCTTAGAAGAACTCTAATTGGAATCCAAAAAGGAGATGGAGTCCTTGTCCAACAAGGACTCTAGGCGCCTCCAACTTGGGCACACGGCCTAGGGTGGCGTGTGCCCTTCTCCTTGCCAGGTTCTGGCAGGGGCAACAACCCCCACCAGCTCTCCAATAGGTGCATGACATGTGGTTTAAAGTCAAAGTTGTCAATGGTCAACGTTTGACCAGTCAAAGGTAGACTTTTGACCAAAGTCAAAGAACAAGAAATGACAGGTACCAAAAATGGCAGGTAATGTCTTATAAAATAAAGACAACCTATTCTGACTTGTGACAACCTCCAGTCAGACCATATGAAGGCCTCTGTTTGAGTACAAACTTCTTTGGCTCAGACAGGCACAACTTATTTATGATAGCAAAAGAAGAACGTTAGGTTCAATCGAGTGCTAGCACGATTTTCTTGAACCTAATTGAATCTCATTCAGATCAATTGAACTAGATCAGTTCAATTGATGATCACCAGATTCAAACCCTTGTTTGTGTGACCCAGTTAGGTTCAGTTCTGTATGGTAATGGGATATGTCATGATCTTTATCATCGACATCATCGAAACTTCCTTTCGATGGATCAAAAAACTCTTCTGATTCGAACAGCTAGAATGATCGATCATCTAAATCATTCTAATTGCTCCCAAAATCCACCAGTGACACCTAGCAGTATATGGTGGCAATCCATCAGAGTTGAATGCGAACCTCTTGGTGCAGCTACCTGTGTGATTCAGTTCTTCTATCTTGAGCCCCGATCAGATTAGGGTTAAGGTGAACTCGTCAAACCCTAGTCTCTGTCATATGATGTAATCATTCGAATTCGAGTCCAATGTTGAAAAATCTAAATAGAAACTCTTTCTATTATTTCACTCTACCATGGCCATGGATTTCTAAACTTGATTCTCATGATCATCATAGGGCTACTCCTCTACCACCGAGGTAGATAGATTCCATCTTGATGCAATCCAGTTCCTACAATGAACATGCTATAGCCAACATACACCTCAGGGTTCCATAATGGCTAGGAGACCGAGTAATGGTGTAGTCAAACTATAACACCCTCAAGGTGAACTGCCGATGTATCTCAGGTCAAAGAACCAGACACACTACTGCAGCATCGAGTCAGTCATTGCGAGAAGGTAGACTCCCTAATGACTACTCGAGGTGGTCCGCTCAGTGCCCTCGTTCTCTAACGATATCTATACTCTCGCTCCGGTGTCTCCACACCATAGACTCAAGATCATCTACTAAGAGAAGTGATTGTACACCAACCTTCCGGATCAATCACCATCCTCGTGATGATCCTATGGTTAGGAGCAATTTATGAGTTAATAATGATTATTCATGTCTTAAATTTTCAACTCTTGAAATATGAATTATCATTACCATTAACTCAAAGGATGTATCACAGACACTAAATACACATATGTGATAGAAAATAACCCATTTATTGATTTTAGTCAAAATTACAATTTTGCCCCTAGAAGTGTATTACAAGTGTCAGCCAATTCTGGCTTCTAGGGCAACATATATCTAACAATCTTCCACTTATCCTAAAGCCAATTGGCTACAAGTCTAAGTCCCATCTTCTCAAGGTGGGCTTCGATCTTCTGCTGGCCCAACGGCATTGTAAGTGGGTCTGCCACATTATCTGCGAAGTCGACTCTCTTGACCTCGACATAACCCTTCTCGAGGTAATCGCGGATGAGGTGGTATCACTATTTGCTTGGAACGCTTTCAGCTGACAGTACCACCATTTGCACACAACAGTTTGCCAGATGTCGACTTTCGATCATCTACATCAGACATGAAATCTGAGTCTGTGTATCCCTGGACTTGGAGTTCTTCGTTACCAAAGACCAACATTATATCCTTAGTTCTTCTCAAGTACTTAAGGATACATTTCATAGAAGTCCAGTGTTCTTCACCTGGATTTGACTGATATCTGCTTGTGACACTCACAGCATGGGCCATATCAAGTCGTGTACATAGCATGGCATACATGAGGCTCCCTATTGCAGAAGCATAAGGGATCTTGCTCATGCGTTCTATTTCCTCAGGTGTGCTAGGGCACATCTTCTTGGAAAGATGAATACCATGTCTGAAGGGTATTAATCCCCTCTTAGAGTTTTCCATACTAAACCTCTTTTGTACTTTCTCTATGTACATCTTCTGTGAAAGTCCTAGCATCCTATTCGGTCTATCCCTATAGACCTTAATTCCTAGAATAAAGGATGCTTCACCTAGGTCTTTCATGAGAATTCCTTGGACAACCATATCTTGACTGATGTCAATATGGGAATATCATTCTTAATAAGAAGGATGTCATCCCACGATATATACGAGGAAGACAACAGCGCTTCCCACTGACCCTTTGAAAACACATGGTTCCTCTTCATTTTATGAAACCAAACTTTTGATCACATCATTGAAATGAATGTTCCAGCTCCGAGATGCTTGCTTAAGTCCATATATGACCTTTGCAGCTTGCAAACCTTGTGATCAGTATCACTGGATGTGAAACCTAGCGGCTGTTCCATATAGATATCTTCCTCAAGATATCCATTTAGGAATGCCGTTTTCACGTCCATTTGCCATATTTCGTAATCGAAATAGGCTGCAACAGCAAGCAATGTGCGGATGGATTTTAGCATAGCTACTGGGAGGGTATCCTGATAGTCTATGCATTCGCGTTGACTATAACCTTTTGCCCAATTCTAGCCTTGAATGTCTCCACATTCCCATCTGCACCAATCTTTCTCTGAAGATCCATTTTACATCCATAGGTACTATACCTTCTGGTGGATCTACCAAGGTCAGACTTGGTTTGAGTGCATCGAGTCAATTTCTGACTGCATTGCTCTAGCCATTTCTCGCAGTCGATATCTGATATCGCCTCGTTGTAGGTTTTGGGATCAATCTCCATGAGCACCAATTACCTACGAGGAAACATTTCCTCTACATCCCCTTGAAAAAATACCTAAGTATCTTTCAGGGGGACGGGAAACTCTTTCCGATCTACGAGGTGGAGGAGGTAGTGTTCTTATTGGCTCAATCTGATTTGGTTCCACTTGTCCTTAGTTCGTTCTGCTTGTGAGACTTTCTCATTCAAGCTTGATCTATTTTCCAATGCGCTATCTTGAATAAACTATTTTTCAAGAAAGATGGCATGTCTACTCACAATCACATGTGGTTCTTCTGGAATGTAGAAATAGTATCCTAATGACTCTTTAGGATATCCTATGAATCGAGCTCTGAATGACCTAAACTCTAACTTGTCCGCTTGTTGTCTTTTGACATGAGCCGGAACAACCCCAAATTCTGAGATGACTCAGACTTGGTTTCTTACCGTGCCATATCTCATACGGTATGGTAGGAACGGTTTTAGAGGGAACCTGTTCAGTAGATAGATTGAAGTTAACAATGAGTGTCCCAAAAAGAAATTAGGGAGGTCTGTGAAGCTCATACTGGATCAAACCATATCTAATAGAGTCCGATTTCTCCATTCTGAACCCCGTTGAGTTTGAGGTGTTCCTGGTGGAGTCCATTGAGAGACTATGCCATTATCCTTGAGATAGTCTAGGAATTCTCTGCTAAGGTATTCACCTCCTCGATCTGATCGAAAGAACCTTAATGGATTTTTTCTATTTGTTTTTCTACTTCATGTCTGAATTTCTTTGAACTTTTCAAAGACTTCAGACTTGTGTCTCATAAGATACACATACCCATACCTAGACAGATCATCAGTAAAGGTAATGAAGTAGACAAATTGCCTCTAGTCGGCACATCAAATGGGCCACACACATCAGTATGTACTAGGGCAAGGAGATCTGTGGCCCTCTCCCCATGTCCAACAAAAGGAGAGTTTGGTCATTTTGCCTTGAAGACAAGATTCATAATTGGATATGACTCGAAAGTCAATAGACTCATAGTCCATTTTTCTCCAATTGTTTGATCCTATCTTCTGCTAATATGACCTAATTCAGGTGCCATAGATATCTATCGTTTGGACTATCCCTAGGGTCTTTGGCATTCACGTTTTGCTCGATGGTTAGAACAGGTACATCAATATGTAAGCTGATAAAGATCATTTAATAAGGAAACCATTTGCAATTTTTATTCTTTCTTAAAGAATGTTTACAATGGTCCTTAAAGAAGTGATCACATAACCTTCTTGTGCTAAGCATGAAGCAGAAATCAAAATTCCTGCTGGCTGAGGCACAAAATAACAGTCTTGCAAAACTAAGTCTAAACCAGATGGTAATCGTAGAGGGTATGTCCCAGGCTACTGCAGCAACTCTTGCTCCATTACCAACATGTAGGATCATGTCTCCAATCCCTCAGCTCCTCTGCTATCTCAAGACCCTGCATAGAAGTGCACAGATGAGCACTAGAACCAGAGTCAAGCACCCAACTGGATGCAGAAGAAACCGTAAGGTTAGACTCAATAACGAGCATACCTCCAGAAGGACCTTCCTTCTTGTTCTTCAGGGTGGCCAGGTAAGTAGGGCAGTTCCGCTTCCAATGGCCGTCGCTTTTGCAATGGAAACACTTTCCTTTGCCATCGGTCTTTTTCTTTGATTCTGCCTTCTTCTTCTTTGATCCTTCCACCTTTTGCTTTTTCACAGACTTCTTTTTCTTTTCATAAGACTTTCTTTTGGAAGAAGTCCGTTCCATAGCAAGAACTGAGCCTTTAGAAGGGGGACAGGCCCCCACCAGCTCTCCGATAGGTGCATGACATGTGGTCAAAAGTCAAAGTGTCAATGGTCAACGTTTGACCAGTCAAAGGTAGACTTTTGACCAAAGTCAAAGAACAAGAAATGACAGGTGGCCAAAAATGGTAGGTAATGTCTTATAAAATAAAACAACCTATTCTGACTTGGACAACCTCCAGTCAAACCATATGAAGGCCTCTGTTTGAGCACAAACTCCTTTGGCTCAGACAGGACAACTTATTTATGATAGCAAAAGAAGAACGTTAGGTTCAATCGAGTGCTAGCACGATTTTCTTGAACCTAATTGAATCTTATTCAGATCAATTGAACTAGATCAGTTCAATTGATGATCACCAGATTCAAACCCTTGTTTGTGTGATCCAGTTAGGTTCAGTTCTGTATGGTAATGGGATATGTCATGATCTCTATCATTGACATCATCGAAACTCCTTTCGATAGATCAGAACTCTTCTGATTCGAACAGCTAGAATGATCGATCATCTAAATCATTCTAATTGCTCCCAAAATCCACCAGTGACACCTAGCAGTATATGGTGGCAACCCATCAGAGCTGAATGCGAACCTTTTGGTGCAGCTACCTGTGTGATTCAAGTTCTTCTATCTTGAGCCCCGATCAGATTAGGGTTAAGGTGAACTCATCAAACCCTAGTCTCTGTCATATGATGTAATCATTCGATTCGAGTCCAATGTGAAAATCTAAATAGAAACTCTTTCTATTATTTCACTCTACCATGGCCATGGATTTCTGGACTTGATTCTCATGATCATCATAGGGCTACTCCTCTACCACCGAGGTAGATAGATTCCATCTTGATGCAATCCAGTTCCTACAATGAACATGCTATAGCCAACATACACCTCAGGGTTCCATATGGCTAGGAGACCGAGTAATGGTGTAGTCAAACTATAACACCCTCAAGGTGAACTATCGATGTATCTCAGGTCAAAGAACCAGACACACTACTGCAGCATCGAGTCAGTCATTGACGAGAAGGTAGACTCTCTAATGACTACTCGAGGTGGTCACGCTCAGTGCCCTCGTTCTCTAACGAATACCTGTACTCTCGCTCCGGTGTCTCCACACCATAGACTCAAGACTCATCTACTAAAGAGAAGTGATTGTACACCAACCTTTCGGATCAATCACCATCCTCGTGATGATCCTATGGTCAGGAGCAATTTATGAGTTAATAATGATTATTCATGTCTTAAATTTTCAACTCTTAAAAATATGAATTATCATTACCATTAACTCAAAGGATGTATCACAGACACTAAATACACATATGTGATAGAAAATAACCCATTTATTGATTTTAGTCAAAATTATAATTTTGCCCCTAGAAGTGTATTACAAGTGTCAGCCAATTCTGGCTTCCAGGGCACATATATCTAACACATATACCTCAGGGTTTCGAATGGCTAGGAGACCAAGTTATGGTGTAGTCAAACTATACCACCCTCAAGGTGAACTGTCGATGTACCTCAGATCAAAGAATCAGACACACCACTATAGCATCGAGTTAGTCATTGACAAGAAGGTAGACTTTCTAATGACTACTCGAGGTGGTCAAGCTCAATGCCCTCATTCTCTAACGAGTATCTGTACTCTCACTTCAGTGTCTCCACACCATAGACTCAAGACTCATCTACCAAAGAGAAGCGATTGTACACCAACCTTCCGGATCAATCACCATCCTCGTAATGATCCTATGGTCGGAAGCATTTTATGAGTTAATAATGTTATTCATGTCTTAAATTTTCAACTCTTGAAAATATGAACTATCATTACCATTAACTTAAAGGATGTATCACAAACACTAAATATACATATGTGATAGAAAATAACCCATTTTATTGATTATAGTCAAAATTATAATTTTGCCCCTAGAAGTATATTACAAGTGTCAACCAATTTTGGCTTCTAGGGCACATATATCTAACACCATGTTATGTACACGACTTGATATAGCCCATGCTATGAGTGTCACGAGCAGATATCAGTCGAATCTAGGTGAAGAACACTGGAGTTCTGTGAAATGTATCTTTAAGTACCTAAGAAGAACTAAGGATACATTGTTGGTTTTTAGTAATGGAGAACTCCAAGTCCAAGGGTACACAGACTTGGATTTTATGTCCAATGTAGATGATTGAAAGACAACATCTAAAAATTTATTTTTGTGTAATGGTGGTGCTATTAGTTGGAAGAGTTTCAAGCAGATAGTGATAGCAAATTTCATGATGGAAGCAGAATACATTGCTGCATCAGAAGCTACAAAGAAGGCATTCTGGTATAAGAAGCATGCTGCAGAGATCGGAGTGATGCCATCAGATGCCATTCCTCTATACTACACAACAATGGCGCCATAGCCATTGCTAAGGAGCCGAGGTCTCATCAAAAATTCAAGCACATCAAGCGGCGATACCACCTCATCTATGATTACCTCGAGAAGGATTACGTCGAGGTCAAGAGAGTCGACTCCGTAGACAATGCAATAGATTCACTCATAAAGCCGTTGGGCCAGTAGAAGATCAAAGCCCATCTTAAGAAGATGGGACTTAGATTTGTAGCCAATTGGCTTTAGGTCAAGTAAAAGTTTGTTAAATATGTGTGCCCTAGAAGCCAAAATTGGCTGACACTTGTGATACACTTTTAGGAGCAAAATTATAATTTTGACTATAAATAATAAAATAGATTATTTTTTATCATAAATGTGTATTTAGTGTCTGTGATACATTGCTTGAGTTAATGGTAATGATAATTCATATTTTTAAGAGTTGAAAATTTAAGATATGAATTTTTATTATTAACACATAAAATGCTCCTGACCATAGGATCATCATGAAGATGATGATTGATCCGAAAGGTTGGTATACAATTGCTTCTTTATAGTAGATGAGTCTTGAGTCTATGGTGTAAAGATACCAAAGTGAGAGTATAGGTACTTGTTAGAGAATGAGAGCGCTAAGCGTGACCACCTCGAGCAGTCATAAGGAAGTCTACCTTCTCGTTAATGACTAGCTCGAAGCTGTAGTAGTATATCTGGTTCTATAACCTAAGGTGCATCGATAGTTCACCATGAGGGTGTTATAGTTTGACTACACCATGACTCGGTCTCCCGACCATTCAGAACCCTGAGGTATATGTTGGTTATAGTATGTTCATTGTAGGAATTAGATTGCACCAAGAGAAAATCTATCTACCTCGGTAGAAGAGAAGCAGCCCTATGATGATCATGAGAATCAAGTCCATAAGCCCATGGCCATGGAAGAGTAAAATAATAGAAAGAGTTTCTATTAAGGTTTTCACATCAGACTTGAATCAAATGATTAAATCATATGACAAAAAATTAGGGTTTGACGAGTTCACCTTAACCCTAATATGATCGGGGCTCAAGATAGAAGAACTTAATCACATAGGTAGCTACACCGAGAGGTTCATTTTTAGTTTTGATGGGTTGCCACCATATACTGCTAGGTGTCACTGGTGGATTTTGGAAGCAATTAGAATGATTTAGATGATCGATCATTCTAGTTGTTTGAATCAGAAAAATTCTGATCCATCAGAAGATGTTTCGATGATGTCGATGATAGAGATCATGATATATCCCATTATCATGCAGAACTAAACCTAATTGGATCATACAAATAAGGGTTTGGATCTGAATATCATCAATTGGACTAACCCAGTTCAATTGATTTGAATTAGATTCAATTAGGCTCAAGAAAATCGTGCTAGCACACGATTGAGCCTAACGTTCTCCTTCTACAATCATTAAAAGTCATCTCGACTGAGCCAAATGTGTTTGTGGTCACTTAGGTACCTTTACTTGGCCTGACTGAAGCTTGTCCAGGTCAGAAAAAGGGTTATCTTAATTTATGAGATAAATTGGAAACAACACTTGCCATTTTTCATCACCTGCCAATTCGTGTCTTTTGACTTTGGTCAAATATTGACTTTTGATACTTAGACATCTGTCCATGTGTCATGCACCCATAGGAGAGCAGATAGGGATTGTCCCCTTGCTGGAAAATGGAATGGAGGGGGTGCATGCCTAAGGAGGTGTGCGTCGAAGGATAGGGACGCTTGGAGTCCCATATAGATGGGACTCGAGTTGCTTCTTAGAATCAACTTAGGTAGGCGCCTAAGACTCAGCTTTGACCAATCTTGGTGCCACCTAAGGGTGTTGGAGAGGGGCTCTCATCTAATTGAATTAGGTGATGTCATCCCATCAATCAGATTTAGATCTGATTGCATGAAGCGATGTGATTGGTCGGGATGATGTGGCGCTGCATGGCGTAGTAGGGTCTATAAAAACCCTATCTACGCCAAGCTTTAGAAGAGATCTCCCATAGCCCATGCCACAACACTGCCCCTCTCCCTCCTCCATGCCATCTTTAGGTCCCCTCTCTCCTTTCCACATCTAAGGGGATTTGGGCTCTAGTTTGGTGTGATCCAGGCAAGAGAAAGGTGACGAGAAAGGAAGAAGGCAGCACTGCTGTAAGAGATGATTCCAGATCTTCAAAAAGAATTTTGAAGATCTTTCAAATTAAATCTAGATCTGATATTTAGAGAGGTAATAAAGAAGAAGAAGATCTTTAGATCCAGCCCGAGTGGATACTGATAGAGGCCAGACACTTGCATGGCAAGATCTAGAACCTCAAGCAATCAGTAGGATCATCATAGGATAATCTAATTTTCCAACAAAAGATATAAATTAAGTTAGATTTAATTTACTTTCATTTTATTTTAATAGATATATAAAATTAGATCTAAAATATCTTAGATCTAAATTAGAATCAAAAGAAAAATTTTTGAAATATCTCTCTTGATCCAATCAAGATCTGAACGAACCTGACCCGAAGAATCAAGATTTTTCCTTCACTTTAGTCGTAGAAGAATCAATACATGTTGTTTATGATGAGACTAATGATCTTCCAATAAGAAAAGTGATGGTATTGATAATGCAGGTCAAATAATTAAAGGTATGAATAAGCTCACTATAATGGAGTCATCAGTCCAAAATGATAAGAAACTTGAAGACAAGAAGGAAGATGAAGATGAGGAACAATAAAATCAACAAGAACAATCTAAAGGTATAAATGACCTACCAAGAAAATGGAGGTATGTTCATAATCATCCCAAAGAACTCATCATTGGTAATCCTACACATGGGATAAGAACTCGATCCTCAGTAAGAGATGTGAATAATTATTTTGCTTTTGTCTCTCACTTTAAACCAAAAACTATTGATGAAGTTGAAAAAGATCATAATTGGATAAATGCAATGCAAGATGAACTTAATCAATTTGAAAGAAATAATGTATGGATCCTAGTTGAAAGATCAAAAGATAATCCTATAATTAGAACTAAATGGGTTTTTAGGAACAAGTTAGATAAAAATGGAAATGTTATTAGAAACAAAGCAAGACTTGTAGCTAAAGATTACAACCAATAAGAAGAAATTGATTTTGATGAGACTTTTGCACCCATGGTAAGATTAGAAGCTATAAGACTCTTGCTTGCATATGCTTGTTTTATGAACTTCAAACTATTTCAAATGGATGTAAAAAGTACCTTTTTAAATGGTTTTGTCATGGAAGAAGTATATATAGAACAACCACCTGGTTTTGAAAATCATGCTTTTCCAAACCATGTGTTCAAATTAAATAAAGCTTTATATAGTTTAAAACAAGCTCCTAGAGCTTGGTACAAAAGATTAAGTAAATTTTTGATAGACAATAGTTTTTCTAGAAAAAAGTAGATACAACTCTTTTTATAAAAAGAAAGATTGATGACATTCTTGTGATATAAATATATATTGATCATATCATTTTTAGATCCACTAATAAAAATCTATGCCAAGAATTTGCCAAGCCCATACAGGGAGAGTTCGAGATAAGCATGATGAGAGAACTCACATTCTTCCTCGGACTCCAAATTAAGCAATCTAAAGATGGGATCTTCATAAGCCAAAGCAAGTACACAAAAGAACTATTAAAAAGATTTGGAATGGAGACTTCCAAAAGCATTGGCACACCTATGAGCCCTTCATGTAAGCTTGACAAGGATGAAAATGGTAAGAGTACTGATTTAAAGCTTTATAAAGACATGATAGGATACTTGTTATATCTTACTGCTAGTAGGCCTGATATCATGTTTAGTATTTGTATGTGTGCAAGATTTCAATCCACTCCTAAAGAATCTCACTTAAATGCTATTAAAAGAATCTTGAAATATTTAAATAAAACTCAAACTTTAGGATTGTGATTTTCCAAACAATCATTCATAAATTTGATAGGATACTCAGATGCAAAGTTTGCAGGATGTAAGTTAGATAGAAAAAGCACTAGTGGAATGTGCCAATTTCTTGATGTAAACTTAATCTCTTGATTTAGCAAGAAATAAAATTTGATGGTATTGTTTATGGCCGAGGTCGAATACGTCGCAGCCAAAAGTTGTTGTACTCAAATCTTATGGATTAAGCAATAACTCAAAGATTTTAGAGTAAAACTTTATAACATTTTCATAAGATGTGATAACACTAGTGCCATTAATTTAACTAAAATTCTAATTCAACACTCAAGGTCTAAACACATTAAAATTAGACATCATTTCATAAGAGAGCATATGTAAAATAATGATGTATTGATTGACTTTGTTTGCTCTAAAAAATAATTGATGGACATCTTTACAAAACCATTGAATGAAGACAAATTTTGTGAAATTAGAAGAGAGTTAGGTATTGAGAAATATATCCTAAAGTCAATCATCTAGGTTATAAATGGTTGAGCTGAATATAATTTATACTTAAATTTTAAATAAATAAAATTATTATTTTGGCATTTCATCATTCTTGTGCATCTTTCTGTAATGAACTCTTCTATGATGAAGTCTTTAGAACTATTTACACTCGACAAAGAAAGATTTATCGTTTAGTCTTTAAACTTATTTGCGATCAAATGATACATTATTATCAAGGACGATAATGTTTATCGAGTGTAGGTCATTTTGTGCCATATGGATTGATTGTCCTCTTAACTAAGGAGTGTGGAGACACTAGTAGTGGCATGCAGGTGAGATGTAGGTGTACATCTGCACTGAACATGACCAACTTTGAAGCTTTTCTACTATCAAGATTTGCTCTGATCGAATATGGGTATAAATATCCATCCAACCTAAGATCACCATGGTGAATTTCAAGCAACTTACTGTACTTTGGTGCCGAACTATCTAAATTTCTAATTCAGTAATAAAAGATTTCTAGGAACAGTCAAGTACTTGATGAGTTGGTGCATGAATCAAGAAGGATTGACCACTCATGATTTCAAGAGTTGTGTTTAATTGTATTTCAATTTAGCAAATTCTTGGCCAGGATAGTTCTAATGAGGGGTTATAGGACTAATTGCTTTGAGTGATGATTTGGATGTATCTTTCAGAGTTGACAGTTTAACTTTGAGTCATTCTCATACATAGAGGTCAAAGGGATGAATTATGTGGTAATCATATTCACATAAGTTATAAATATTATGATTATGACTATTTGACCTATCTAGATGTTGGGTACCATTGCTAGATCGTTACTTCGATTAGTACAGAAAGTGGTTTCTATGCTACTGACTTAGGTTCGAACCTACGAGGTCATACATACTAGAGATTCCTACCTAATCTGATGGCTGGTGAAGAGTACCACTAGATTGAGACTCTATGATCAAGAGTCCCACTGGACTGGGACTCTTCGATCAAGAGTCTTACTGCATTAGGACTCTAAGTCCTGATTGTCTAGGATATTATGATCAGGAGTCCTAGTGGATTGGAACTCTATGGTCAAGAGTCCCGCCGGATTGGGATTCTTTAACTAAGAGTCCAAGTGCTCTAAAATTTTGAGTCATACTTTTTTAGGACTCTGTGATCGAGAGTCTAAACTCTATGATCATGAGTTTCACTCATTTTCGATACTGGGATCAAGAGTCCCACTAGTTTGGAATTTTTCGATCAAGAGTTTTATTTTGATGGGACTCTATTGTCCGGATATCCATTGAATTTAGATAATATATTTATAAGAGATTTTATTAATAATTTGATCACTAATTAATCAATTTGATTGAATAATTATTTTTGGATCAAGTCTAATTGAATTAGATTTAGTTGGGTTTGACCCGATTAGGTTATGAGATGACCTAATCGTCAAGGAAGTATGATCGCTGGTTTGATTAGGGGTTTGGCTTAATTAATTCCTGATTTGATTAAAATTTAAATATGCCTAATTAAGTCTAAATTAATTGGATTTAATCTAGTCTAATTGGGCCTAACCAATTTAGATTGGGTTGGTTCAATTAGATGAATAATTATGAGACTAGATTGACCTAGTCTTCCATGTGCCACCTCACCCTCTTTGCACCATTTTTTTTCCATGAGAAAGATGTTCTCATGAATTTTTTTTCATGCAAAAGAAGGCTTGCACCCTCTCTTCTCACGTCCTAAATGGATGGGCTTGATCTAGTTGCAATTTAAACTCAAATGAGATTTGAATTCAAATAGAAAACCACTTCATCCCAACTCTTCCACACGCCACCTTGACTTGTGCACCATCTATAAAATTCTTGGAATTTTTTTTGGGCAAGATTTTTTTTGTGATTCCTCTCCTTTGGTTCATGAAGAAAAAAATTTTAGAAGAACCCTTGCTACTGATTTGGAGCATCCAAAATTTTGATGGAGGGAGATCAAAATTGTTCGATCAGATCTAGTCGTTAGGAGCATTCTTCGTCGAGCTAACACTCGAAAGGAGCCAATCAAGATCAAGACCTTATGTGGACCATCCATGGAGGCTAGATGCATGTGTGGTTGCATTGCGATGATCAAATCTATCTGATGTTCACATCGATGGTGACTCGATTGTGGAGATCATCTATCCATGAAAGGTAATGTGTTCTAAACACGTAGTATAGTAAAAATATTTTACTATTCATTATTCTTATTTTTAGATTTAATTATATGCATATTTTTTGTATTACATCCTAGTATTATAGGATTTGTAGATTAGATCTATAACTTTTTAAAATTAATTAGATTAATTTTTATTTTTATAATAATTATTTTTTAAAAAATTTTGAAAGTAGAGCTAGAAACTCTGCATGCTTCCTAGCAGTGGTATTAGAGCCATGTTATTTAATATGATTTATATGCATGTTTAGATTATTTTTAGATTAGATCTAAATAATAATCTAATTTTTTAGATCTAAAAATAAAATAACATGATTGCATGGACCGTTGGTTGTCCTGCTGTAGGGTTTACCCCCTATAATATAGGTTGTCCTACTATGTGCGGATCTAGATCATTAAATCATAAAATTTTAGATCTGATCTAATAATTTTTATGATTTGATTGTATAGTTTTAATCTAATTTTTAATGATGAATAAGTATTTAGACTAGATATAATTTTCATGATTTTTTATGTATTATATATAGATCTAGATGAAAACTTACAACTAGTACTATTTATGAAATGAGCCGATCCAATTTTTGAAATAGATCGACCCATTTGGTGAACAATGCTAAGTTATGTTGAACCTTTCGAAAAATATTTTCAAAATGCCAAACCCCAATCTTTAGCCCAAAAACTTAATTAAGAATTAAGTATGTTGAATTAGGATCTAGAATTATAAATTAAAGATCCTAAGTCATTAATCAGAAAATATGGGTTATTGGGTTAGCTGAATTAGGTCCATTAATTAGGTTAGATCTGAGGTTAGTTAAAGAATTATCTAATTTAGAGTAATTAATTAAATCTAACCAAATGTTGATTTGGATTAGGTCAAGGACTCTTTAGACTTAATTATAATAGTTATTGTTGAACAAGTTCATGTCTTTAACAAAGATCAAGATGGACTTGATTCATGGCTACATGGTTGAGCTCGTAATTATTGGGTCGATCAGATTGAACCTAATTAATTAGTTGGTGTCTAAGGTAAGTTTGGTAGTCAATACTAGCGGTTTTTAATTGTGAGCTACTCGCACTAATTCGATCTTTGACGAGTTAATGGCATATCCCTTCCACTAATCTCACTTATCTATTCGATATGGTTGATTATGATTTAATTAGATTACTTGATGATTTGAGCTTCCCATATAACTAGAAATCAGATTGACTAATTTCAATTAGTAAGACTGAATTAGGTGCCCATGGACTGAAATTGATCCTAGTCCTAACCAATTGACTTGGTGAAGTCAGTGGAAGGATTTGACTTGGTGAAGTCAGTGGAAGTAACTTGGTCCATGTCCTTTCTATCCTTAAATCATAAGTAACCTAAATCCTCTAAATTATTAGATCCTTAAAATGATTAAGTTATAGGGATAACTAAGTCATAGCCTCCCATTAAAGTGAATAGTAATGAGTCCAATTTTCTAGCTAGACATTGGAGGTGCCTTACACCTGGTGTTCATCTTGATATTGAAATTACTGTCCATCATATGATGATTAGGTCGCACTCTCTTAATAGTAATCAGATTGGTCAGAGCTTTCCTTGGACCTGGTAATCATTGGTTTGATGCACCGAACTCAATCATGTTAATGGTTGGACCTAACCAGATCTTTTCAATGGAGGCCATAGCCTACTGAATTCATTTTTGGGGAAAAACCTAAATATTAAAAATTATTTAAAAAAATAATTGGTTATGAACCTACCTGTAGATGCATATGGGTTGGCCAAAACTTTGCTTGGGCCCATCTATAGTCTATGTGAATTTTAGTACCCACTAAGAAGTTAGTATAATTCCTCGAACTAGAGATAGAGGCTACCAATTCATTTAAAAATAGTGGAAGGACCTTTAGACTAAAGTCCAAGTCTTTAGGGTTAAATAATTTGAGTATTAATAAGGTTTCATGTTTTCTTTCAAATAAATAGAATGGCTTGTGTAAGTCCACTCCATTCACTATTGAATAGTAGCAAGCATTTAAGACCTAAGAACGAGAGGTCTAGTGTCGACCTTAATCAAGCATACCCAAAGAGAAAAGGTCCTCTTGATCCGAATAGGCTAAACAGGAGAAATCAACAAGTGGTTGCTAGTCAAGACTATTATATGATAACATCTTGTAATTTCTTTGTTTGTGATACATCTATCTGGGTATTAGATACCGGGAGTCCAATCACATATGCGATTCATTGCATGGACTTCAAATTGGTAGAAAGTTTGAGAATGGTGATAGATTTCTTAATGTTGGGGATTGAAGTAAAGTTTCAATCCTGGCATTGAGAACTCTTGAGCTTATTTTCAAAAATAATAAGATCATTTTAGGTAACTATCATTCTTATTCATTTTTTATGATGAACATAATATCTCTTAGGCTTTTAGCCCAAGATGGTTATTGTTTATCAATAAAAAATTTTTTATGATATTATTATGAATAATGTTATAGTAATGCAAGGATAAGTAAGAAATAGTATTTATGTTTTATCATAGCTTATTAGGATAATATACATGTCAAATAGATATCCGAAACTAGATAATATCATCAATGCCTATCTTTGGCACTATAGGCTCAGTCATATAAACAAGAATAGAATCAATAGATTAGTCAAGGAGAATATCCTTGACATCAATGATTATGAATCATTGAATACCTATGAGTCATGCCTTCTTGGTAAGATGACCAAATCACCTTTTACTAAAAAGGATGAATGGGCCACTGAGCTTCTAGGTCTAGTACATACTGATGTATGTGAACCTATAAGTACATGTGCTAGAGATGGGTATTACTACTTCATTACATTTATTGATGACCTATCAAGGTATAGATACATTTATCTTATGAAGAGTAAATCCGACTCATTTGAAATGTTCAAACGATATTGAAATAAGGTAGAAAAATAACTTGAAAAGAGTATTAAAACTCTTCGATCAGATCGAGAAAGTGAATACCTTTTAAATGAGTTTTTGACATATCTAGGAGAGAATGAAATTCTCTCACAATGGATCCCTTCTAGAATACTACAGCATAATGGTGTGTTTGAGAGGAGAAATCGAACCTTGTTAGACATGGCTCGGTCCATGATGGGGTTTGCGAGTCTGCCAATTTCATTCTAAAGTTATGCGCTAGAAACTACTTATTTTGTTTTGAATAATATTCCGAGCAAATCTATTGCAAAGACTCCATATGAGATATGGATCGGACGTAGGCCGATACTCTCTCACTTTAGACTTTGGGGTTGTCCGACTTGTGTCAAACATTTGCAACCAGAAAAGCTTGGACCTAGGTCCGATAAATGCTTGTTCATAGAACACCCTAAGAAAATTAGGGGTTATTACTTCTACCTTGTCGAAGAGCAAAAGGTGTTCCTCAGAAATAGAGTAGTCTTTTTGGAAAAGAAGTTCCTTAGGAAAGGAACAGTTGCCTCTAATGTTGAAGTTAATGAAGTTCAACAAGTGGAAGAATCAATGCATTCTAGTGAGCCTCTAGAGATGGATTTGATAAGTTTAAACCCAAAGCTCATTATAGAGGCACCTTTAAGAAGATTCGGTAGAGTACCACATCAATCAAATAGATACTATGGTTTCTTGATCCAGGATGGTGATCCTGTTGAACTCGATGAGAATGATGAGACTCCGATCATCTACATAGATGCCATGCAGAGATCTAACTCTGATAAATGACTAGAAGCCATGAAGTCCGAAATAGAGTCCATGAAGATCAATAGTATAGACACTAGTTGATCCACCTGAAGAGATAAAATCCACTAGATATAAGTGGATTTTCAAAAGAAAAAGATGCACAAATGAGAAGATGGAGATCTATAAAGTCCGTTTGGTTACCAAAGAATATTGTCAACATTATGGTATTGACTATGATGAGACATTTTTTTGTGGTAATACTTAAGTCCATTTAAATTATGCTTGCGATAGCAGCATATCTGGACTATGAGATTTGGCAAATGGATGTGAAGATAATTTTTCTAAATGAAGAGCTAGACGAAAAGGTGTATATAATACAGCTTGAGGATTTCATATCCATAGATGAGTCCAAGGTGTGCAAGCTTCAGAGATCCATCTATGGATTGAAACAGGCATTATGGAGTTGGAACATGCATTTTGATAAAATAATCAGAACATATGGCTTTATTAAGAATGGAGAAGAATCTTGCATGTATAAATCGGCTTACGATTTTGTAGTAGTATTTTTTGTACTGTATGTGGATGATATTCTTTTAATCAGAAATGACATTCCTGCCTTATAGTCAATAAAGTTTTGGCTATCATCATAATTCTCCATGAAGAACTTGGGAGAAGCTTCCTACATCTTAGGGATGAAGATCTATAGAGATAGATCTAAAAGATTGTCTGGATTGTCCCAGTCTACGTACATTGATACCATGCGGAAGAGGTTTAACATGGTGAATTCCAAAAAGGGCTATCTCCCAATAGGCCATGGAATTACTCTCTCAAAGAGGGATTATCCGACAACTCTTCAAGAAAGAGAGAATATGAGTAGAATTCCGTATGCTTCAAGTAGGTTCTATTATATATGCCATGATATGTACAAGATTAGAAGTGGCATACTCACTAGGGGTAGTAAGTAGATACCAGTATGATTCGAGTGAGAACCACTGAAAGATTGTAAAGATAATCCTAAAGTATTTGAGAAATACTAAGGACCAGTGGCTCATCTATGAAGGTACTGACTTAAAACTTATGGGATATACTGATTTCAGTTTTCAGTCAGATCACAATGATAGCAAGAGTATGTCAGGTTATGGATTTATCCTAAATGATGGAGCTGTCTATTGGAAGAGTTCCAAGCAGCACAATATGGTCGATTCTATATGCGAGGTGGAGTATGTCGCAGTATTTGATGCCGTAAAGGAAGCTATATGGCTACGAAAATTCATTAGCAAGCTGAAAGTGGCACCCACCTTGGATGATCCATTTCTGCTATACTGTGACAGCACTGGAGACATAGCTCAAGTGAAGGAGCCAAAGGCACATCAGCGCACTAAGCATTTTATGCGTCGCTACCATCTTGTATGAGAGATTATGGAGTGAGCTAACGTTGACCTTCAGAAGATCGATGGAAAGGATAACATGGCCTACCCATTTACTAAGGCTCTCAAAATCAAAGAGTTCGACAATCACAAATGAAAGATGGGTATTCGATACTATTTTGAGTGGCTTTAGTTTAAGTGGGAGTTGTTGGAAAATGTATCCTAAAGCCAATCATCTAGATTGTAAATGGTTGAGCTAAATATAATTTATACTTAAATTTTAAATAAATAAAATTATTATTTTAGCATTTCATCACTCTTGTGCATCTTTCTATAATGAACTCTTCTATGATGAAGTCCTTAGGACTATTTAGACTCAATAAAGAAGGATTTGTTATTTAGTCGTTAAACTTATTTGCAATCAAATGATACGTTGTTACCAAGGATGGCAACATTTATCGAGTGTAGGTTGTTGTGTGCCATATGGGTTGGTTGTCTTCTTAACCAAGGAGTGTGGAGACACTGACATGGCATGCAGGTGAGATATAGGGGTACATCTGCAATGAACGTGACCAACTCCAAAGCTTTTCTACTATCAAGATTTGCTCTAATGGAATATGGGTATAAATGTCCCTTCGACCTAAGATCACCATGGTGACTTCTAAACAACTCACTGTGCTTTGGTACTGGACTACCTAAATTTTTAATTCAATGATGAAAGATTTTTAGGCACGGTCAAGTACTTAAGGAGTCGGTGCATGAATCAAGATGGGATTGACCACTCCTAATTTTAGGAACTGCATTCAATTATGTTTCAATTAAGCGAATTTTTGATCAGGATAGTCCTAGTGAGGAGTCATAGGACTAATTACTTTGAGACATAATTTAGATGTATCTTTCAGGATTGGTAGTTTAACTCTGAGCCATCCTCATACACAAAGATCATGAAGGAAAATCCTGATTTTCCAGGTCAGGTTCGTTCAGATTTGATTGGATCGAGAGGCATATTTCAAAAAAAAATTTTCCTCTTAGATTCAGATCAAATTTGACACTTTTTCAGATCTAATTTATAAACTGATAATTAAGAAAATAAAATTAAATTAATTTTGAATTAATTTTTATCTTGATCTTGGGTAATCTGATTACCCATTGATGATCCTATGGAAGCTCTGAGGTTCTAGATCTAGCCACGCAAGTGCTTGGCCTCTATCGGTATCCACTCAGACTGGATTTGGAGATCATCTTCTTCTCTTTTTTTTCTTCAAAAATCAGATCTAGATCTAATTTGGAGGATCTTAAAACACCTTCTGAAGATCACCCATTGTCTCTATAGTAGTGCTGCCTTCTTCCTTTTTCATCAGCCTTTCTTGCTTGACTCGCACTAATCAGAAGAACCCAACTTTCTTAGATGTGGAGAGGAGGGAGAGGGCTAGATGGTGGCATGGAGAAGGGAGAGAGATAGCCTTGGGGCATGGCTTAGATGAACTCTATTGAAACTGGGTGCAGACAGGGTCTACTTATAGACTCTGCTGCGCCATGCAGTGCTACATCACCCTAGCCAATCGCATTGCTTTGTTCAATCAGATCTAAATCTGATTGATGGGATGAGAGACCCACGGATTCATCTTAAGGTGGTGCCTAAGATTGGTCAAAGTCTATAGATGTAGGTCACCTAGTTTGAATCCAACAAGCAACCTGGAGTTCCATCCGTATGGAACTCCAGCATCCCTATCCATGGGCGCACGCCATCCTAGGTGTGCACCCCCTTCTTTCCAATTTTCAGAGAGGGGACAAGCCCCTATCTGCTCTCCAATAAGTGCATGACACATGGGCAGATGTCCAAGGATCAAAGGTCAATGTTTGACCAAGTCAAAGTACAAGAATTAGCAGATGACGAAAAATGGTAGGTGTTATCTCAAATTTATCTCATAAATTAAGACAACCCTTTTCTGACTTGGACAAGCTCTAGTCAGACAAGGTAAAGGTACCTAAGTGAGCACAAACTCATTTGGCTCAGTCGAGATAACTTTTAAGATAGAAAAAGGAGAATGTTAGGCTCAATCGTGTGCTAGCACGATTTTCTTAAACCTAATTGAATCTTATTCAAATCAATTGAACTGGATAAGAACAATTGATGATATCCAGATCAAAATCCTTGTTCGTGTGATCTAGTTAGGTTCAGTTCTATATGGTAATGGGATATGTCATGATCTCCATCATCGACATCATCGAAACTCCTTTCGATGGATCAGAATTTTTCTGATTCAGACAACTTAGAATGATCGATCATCTAAATCATTCTAATTGCTTCCAAAATCCACCAGTGACACCTAGCAGCATATGGTGGTAACCCATCAAAACTAAAAATGAACCTCTCAGTGCAGCTACTTATGTGATTAAGTTCTTCTATCTTGAGCCCCGATCAGATTAGGGTTAAGGTGAACTCGTCAAACCCTAATTTCTATCATATGATTTAATCATTCGATTCAAGTCCGATGTGAAAATCTTAATAGAAACTCTTTCTATTATTTCACTCTCTACCATGGCCATGGGCTTATGGACTTGATTCTCATGATCATCATAGGGCTGCTCCTCATCCACCGAGGTAGATAGATTCCATCTTGGTGCAATCCAATTCCTACAATGAACATGCTATAGCCAACATACACCTCAGGATTCTGAATGGCTAGGAGACCAAGTCATGGTGTAGTTAAACTATAACACCCTCAAGGTGAACTGTCGATGCACCTCAGGTCAAAGAACCAGATACACCACTACAGCATCGAGTCAGTCATCGATGAGAAGATAGACTTCCTTATGACTACTCGAGGTGGTCATGCTCAGTGCCCTCATTCTCTAACGAGTACTTGTACTCTTACTCTGGTGTCTCCATACTATAGACTCAAGACTCATCTACTATAAAGAAGCAGTTGTACGCTAATCTTCTGAATCAATCACCATCCTCATGATGATCCTATGGTCAGAAGTATTTTATGAGTTAATAAATGAAAATTCATGTCTTAAATTTTCAACTCTTGAAAATATGAATTATCATTACCATTAACTCAAAGGATGTATCACAGACACTAAATACACATATGTGATAGAAAATAATCCATTTTATTATTTATAGTCAAAATTATAATTTTTTTCTTAGAAGTGTATTACAAGTGTCAGCCAATTCTGGCTTCTAGGGCACACATATCTAACAATCTTCCACTTATCCTAAAGCCAATTGGCTACAAATCTAAGTCCCATCTTCTCAAGATGGGCTTCGATCTTCTGCTAGCCCAATGACTTTGTAAGCGGGTCTACCACATTGTCTGTGGAGTCGACTCTCTTGACCTCGATGTAACCCTTCTCGAGGTAATCACGGATAAGGTGGTATCGCCGCTCGATGTGCTTGGATTTCTGGTGAGACCTCGGCTCCTTAGCAAGGGCTATGGCGCCATTGTTATCGCAGTACAGAGGAATGGCATCACTCTGATCTCCACGGTAAACTTCTTGTACCAGAATGTCTCCTTTGCAGCTTCTGACGCAGTGATATATTCTGCTTCCATGGTGGAATCTGCTATCACTATCTATTTGGAACTTTTCCAATTGACAGCTCCACCATTGCACAAAAACAGACTCCCAGATGTCGACTTTCGATCATCTACATCAGGACATAAAATCCGAGTCTGTATACCCCTGGACTTGGAGTTCTCCATTACCAAAGACCAACAACATATCCTTAGTTCTTCTCAAGTACTTAAGGATACATTTCACAGAAGTCCAGTGTTCTTCACCTGGATTCGACTGATATCTGCTCGTGACACTCACAGCATGGGCTATATCAGGTCGTGTACATAACATGGCATACATGAGGCTCCCTATTGCTGAAGCATAAGGGATCTTGCTCATGCGTTCTATTTCTTCAGGTGTGCTAGGGCACATCTTCTTGGAAAGATGAATGCCATGCCTGAAGGGTACTAAATCCCTCTTAGACTTTTCCATACTAAACTTCTTTAGAACTTCCTCTATGTACATCTTCTGTGAAAGTCCTAGCATCCTATTCGGTCTATCTCTATAGATCTTAATTCCTAGAATAAAGGATGCTTCTCCTGGATCTTTCATGGAGAATTCTTTAGATAACCATATTTTAGCTGTGGTCAACATGGGAATATCATTCTCGATAAGGAGGATGTCATCCAGGTACAATACAAGGAAGACAATAGCGCTCCCATTGATCTTTTTGAAGATACATGGCTTCTCATTTTTGATGAAATCAAACATTTTGATCACAACATTAAAACGAGTGTTCCAGCTCCGAGATGCTTGCTTATTTCCATATATGGACCTTTGCAGCTTACAAATCCTGTGATCATCATCACTAAATGTGAAACCTAGCGGCTATTCCATATAGATATCTTCCTCAAGATATCCATTTAAGAATGCCATTTTTACATCCATTTGCCATATTTCATTATCGAAATAGGCTACAATGGCAAGCAATATGCGAATGGATTTTAGCATAGCTACTAGCGAAAAGGTATCCCGATAGTCAATGTCTTCGCATTGACTATAACCTTTTACCACTAATCAAGTCTTGAATGTCTCCACATTTTCATCTACACCAATCTTTCTCTTAAAGATCCATTTACACCCAATAGGTACTATACCTTCTGGTGGATCTACTAAGATCCAGACTTGGTTTGAGTGCATCGAGTCAATTTCTGACTTCATTCCCTCTAACCATTTCTTGTAGTTGATATATGATATCGCCTCGTTATAGGTTTTGGGATCATCACCATGAACCCCATTACCTATGAGGAACATTTCCTCTACATCCTCTGAAATAGTACCTAAGTACCTTTCAGGGGGATGGGAAACTCTTTCCGATCTATGAGGTGGAGGAGGTAGTGTATGGATTGGCTTAACTTGATTTGGTTCTATTTGGTCCTTAGCTCGTTGCTCTTGTGAGACTTTCTCATCGAGCTTGATCTGCTTTTCAATGCCGCTATCTTGAATAAACTATTTTTCAAGAAAGATGGCATGTCGACTCACAATCATATTGTGATCTTCTGGAATGTAGAAATAATATCCTAATGACTCTTTAGGATATCCTATGAATCGAGCTCTAAAGGACCTAAAGTCTAACTTATCCGCTTGTTGTCTTTTGACATGAGCCGGACAACCCCAAATTCTGAGATGACTCAGATTTGGTTTCTTACCATGACATATCTCATACGGTGTGGTAAAAATGATTTTAGAAGGAACCCTATTCAATAGGTAAATTGCAGTTAACAAACAGTATCCCTAAAAAAAATCAGGGAGGTCTATGAAGCTCATCATGGATCGGACCATATCTAATAGGGTCCGATTCCTCCATTCTGAAACTCCCGTTGAGTTGAGGTATTCCTGGTGGAGTCCATTGAGAGACTATGCCATTTTCTTTGAGATAGTCCAGAAGAATTTCCAACTAAGGTATTCACCTCCTCGATCTGATCGAAGAATCTTAATGGGTTTTCTAATTTGTTTTTCTACTTCATGTCTGAATTCTTTGAACTTTTCAAATACTTCAGACTTGTGTCTCATAAGATACACATACCCATACCTAGATAAATCATCGGTAAAGGTTATGAAGTAGACTAAATTGCCTCTAGCCGGCACATCAAATGGGCCGCACACATCTGTATGTACTAGGGCAAGAAGATCCATGGCCCTTTCCCCATGTCCTACAAAAGGGAGCTTAGTCATTTTGCCATGAAGATAGGATTCACAAATTGGATATGACTCGGAAGTCAATGGACTCAATAGCCCAGTTTTCTCCAATTTGTTAACCCTATCTTCTGCTATATGACCTAATCTTAGGTGCCATAGATACCTATCATTAGGACTATCCCTAGGACGTTTTGATTTTATGGCATTCACATTTTGCTCAAAGTTAAAAATAGATACATCAACATGTAACTGATAAAGACCGTTAATAAGGAAACCATTTGCAATTTTATTTCTTTCATAAAGAATGTTACAATGGTCCTTAAGAAAACTAATTACATAGCCTTCTAATGCAAGACAAGAAATAGAAATCAAATTCCTGCTTGCTGCAGGCACATAATAATAGTCTTTTAATACTAAGTCTAAACCAGATGGTAGTCGAAGAGGGTATGTTCCCACGATCACGGCAGCAATCCTTGCTCCATTTTTAACGCATAGGATCATCTCACCATCCCTCAGCCTCCTGCTATCCTCAAGACCCTGCATAGAAGTGCACAAGTGAGCACTAAAACCAGAGTCAAGCACCTAGCTGGATGCAGAAGAAATCGTAAGATTAGACTCAATAATGAGTATACCTCCAAAAGGACCTGCCTCCTTCTTTAGGGTGGCCAGGTAAGTAGGGCAGTTCCATTTTCAGTGGCCATCATTATTGCAATAAAAATACTTTATCAGCAGCCTTCTTCTTTGGCTCTACCTTTTTCTTCTTTCCTCCTTCCACCTTCTGCTTTTTCATAGACTTTCTTTTTCTTTCCAAAAGACTTTCTTTTGGAAGAAGTCCGTTCCATAGCAAGAACTGAGCCTTTAGAATCTTTCATAGAAAGCTCAGCGGTAACCAGCATATTCATTAAGTTCGGCCAAGGAATTTTGAAGTTTATGCATGTGGTAATTCATGATGAATTGCCCATATGCATCAGTCAAGGATTGCAGAATATATCATTCTGCAGGTCCAAGTCTAACTTCACACCGAGCTTCTCAAGCTCTTCCATGTCTTTGATCATCATCAGACAATGATCTGGACTGACTACCACACACACAATCTTAGCCGTGAAAGTCGGTTATGACTTGAATACTGGCTGCGCGACTCTATTCACCAAACATCTCCTGTAGGTGAGCCAACATTTGGCAAGCAGTTCTGTATCTCTTCCATGTTAGCACTAAAGCTCATCAGATATCGAGCCCAACATGTAGTATTTAGCCTTATTATCTTCGTTAGTCCACTTATTCAGAGATGCTCTCTATTCAGCAGATGGATGAGTTGGTAAGGTGGGAGAGTCCTGGTCCATTACATGAGTTAACTTCTTAAATATTCCAAAATAATTTTAAAGTTTGGAACTAACCTATATGTCCCTGGTGTCTATCTATAGGTATTCCAAATTCATGCTAGTGGATTGGATATT
>QRFJ01000074.1:953950-1064457 GCA_006176705.1 Cocos nucifera
GTCTTTGATCATTCTATCAGACAATGATCTGGACATGACTTACCATCACACATCTTAGCCGTGAATAGTCGTTAGTGACTTGAATACTGGCTGCGCGACTCTATTCACCAAAACATCTCCCTGTAGGGTAGCCAACATTTGCAAGCATTTCTTTCCTTCCAGTTAGCACTAAAGCTCATCAGATATCGAGCCCAACATGTAAGTATCTAGCCTTATTATCTTCGTCAAGTCCATTTTATTCAGAGATGCTCTCTATTCAAGCAGATGGACGGGCTGGTAAGGTGGGAGGAGTCCTGGTCCAGTACATGTGTTAACTTCTTAAAACCCAAAATAATTTTAAAGTTCCTGGAGCCTAATCTTTATAATTTGGTCCTGGTCAGTCTATAGTGTATCCAGGATTCGTGCCAAGTGGGATTGGACGCAAACATTTTCCTATAGAGAGTCAAAGATTCTAGTTAGATACTGTAATTAAGACTTGACCAATTTAGTTTAGGGATTTTATTTTTAAACAAATTAGCTCCCACTATTTTCTCAGATTCCTACACTTCCTCTATAGAGATATAAAAATCTTCATGATTACTGATTTCTAGTGGGTGGTGCGGTCCCATCGACTTACTCATCACCTCACCTAATAGTTATTGGTGATGGGTTAGCCAATGGTTGAACAACTCTTGTTCAATGATTCTCTAATCATGGTGCATCTAAACTTGGTCTCTAATTCATGAATCTCACCGTGTCTGGAATATTGATCCACTCCTTAGTTAAGTCAGACCCACCATTTGCACAGACTGAATTTCTAATTGAGTCTCTCACCATATCTGAAATATTGAGCCCAATTTATCCTCCAGCCTATAGCATCCAATGCCTAATAGATATGGTTGCATCTTCTCGGTGCAACGGAGCCACTGTAATCAGCCAAGAATAATCAACTCCGAGAAGGACCCACACATCTACAATGGTGGAAGACCATTGACTTAATCTTTTCTTAGGAAGATTTGATTTAGGTCTCATTAAACTAGACTTGACATAGTCATAACTATTATGACTAACCTAGTGGCATAGGTTAGCTCAGATTATTGACCACCTTAGATCAGAATTGAGTCAACAAACATGGTTAGGTAAGTGAGACCGGTGGAAGGGATATGCCATTAACTCGACAAGAATGCATTCAGTCGAGTAGCTTCCAATTAAAAACCAGTCGGTCGTCTATGCCAAACTTACCTTAGATACCAAATTATTGAGTCAGAACCAATTGGGTTAGCCTACAATCCAGACTCTAACCTCTGAGCCTAATTAGGTCTTGCTTGATCACGTGACTCGATCTTGACCCAGACTTAATCCTATTAGGCTGGTCAATTTAAGCATTGTTGATCCCATCTAACCAACTCTTGATTCGGTTTGATCAACCGCTTAGACCTAATTGAGCTACCCAAGCCCGAACCCAGTATTATGAATATGTCTTAGATCTAAAATTCTTAATTTTAGACCTAATTAATATTCCATAAACTTAATTCTTAATTAAGTAGGGTTCATAAACAAAATATGCACAATAAATCCTAGGGTTTTAGGATCTAGGGTTTTGCAGAAAGTAAGTTTTCAATTTCTGATTAAGGACGAATGCATGCAGCACCCCTACACATCATAAGAAATACCCCATCGAATGAGAAAGGAGAGGGTCTTTAAACCTCTTACCTTCATTCTTATGACCGGACGGCCAAGGAGGAACACCTTAATCAGGAACATTACAACTAATCTACAAAAATAATATTAGATCTATATCATATATCTCATATAAAAGATAGATCTAATTATGGCATATTTTCGCATACATCACATATTATCGAATGCATGCATATTTTTCAGATCTAAATTATCTCATAATAATCTAAAAAATTAGATTTAAATTCGATCTCATATCAAAATAAAGTTCTAATCTAGACCTATTATGTAGAACTATTCTACAACTAGTCTAGACATGCATCACTATCATATCTCATATGATATTAATAATTAATTTTATTTTATTTTTTATTTTTTAGATGTCTGATTATAATATTTATAATATTAGAAAATAGAAAATAAATAGATCTAAAATATGACTTAATCAGATTCAAATCAAAAATTATGATCAAACTAGGCTACACATAGAACAATTCTATTCCTACACTAGTCATGCATATCTTCTAATGCATATTAGATCCTAAATTAATTTTATTTTAATTTTTTTATTTTTTAATTTTAGATCTAATTATATCTCATGTGATATCTAAAATCACTAATTAATTAGACTAAATTATATCTAAATAAGTTTATAAGAACCTGGCTCTAATACCAGTTGAAGGGAAATCCTGATTTCCTGGGCCAGGTTCGTTCAGATCTGATTGGATCGAGAGACATATTTCAAAAAAAAATTCTCCTCTCAGATCTAGATTAGATCTAATATTTTTTTAGATCTGATTTATAAATTGATAATTAAAAAATAAAACTAAATTAATTCTAAATTAATTTTTACCTTGATCTTGGGATAATCCTGATTACCCGTTGATGATCCTGTTTGCAGCAAAAAGGTTCTGGATCTAGCCATGCAAGCGCCTGGCCTCTACTGATATCCACTCGGGCTAGATCTAGAGATCTTCTCTTTCTCTTTCTTTTCTCCAAAAATTAGATCTGAATCTGATTTGGAGGATCTTCAAAATACCTTTTTAAGAGCAGTGCTGTCTTCTTCCTTTTGCAGCAGTGCAGCCTTCTTCCTGCTTGACTCGCCTTTCTTTGATCTAGATCGCACCAACCAAGGTCCAAAACTTCCTTTTGGATGTGGAGAGGAGAAGGAGAGGGCCAAGATGGTGGCATGGAGGAGGAAGGGAGAGAGGACAGCCTTGGGGCATGGGGTTTTCAATTCTCAGATTGAACTCTATTGAACTGAGTTGGGCGACAGGGTCTTATTTATAGACTCTGCTGTGCCATCCAACTCCTCTTCCATCCCAACCAATCACAACGTTGCTTCATGTGAAATCAGATCTAAATCTGATTGGTGGGAATAGAGACCCACTGGATTCCTCCTTAAGGGGTGCCTAAGACCAGTCAAAGTCTATAGGTGAGGAGAACTCTAAGTTGGAATCCAAAAGAGAGGTGGAGTCCCTTGTCCAACAATGGGACTCCAAGCATCCCTATCCAAACTTGGGCGCACGCCATCCTTGGCGTGTGCCCTCCTCCTTGCCAGGTTCTGGCAGAGGGGACAAGCCCCCACCAGCTCTCCAATAGGTGCATGACACATGTGGTCAAAAGTCAAAGTGTCAATGGTCAAGTTTGACCAGTCAAAGGTCAACTGTTTGACCAAAGTCAAAGAACAAGAATTAGTAGGTGACCAAAAAATGGCAGGTGTTGTCTCAAATTTATCTCATAAATTAAGACAACCCTTTTCTGACTTGGACAAGCTCCAGTCAGACCTAGGTAAAGGTACTCTGAGTGAGCACAAACTCCATTTGGCTCAGTCAGGACAACTTATTTAAGATAGAAAAAGAAGAATGTTAGGTTCAATCGAGTGCTAGCATGATTTTCTTGAACCTAATTGAATCTTATTCAAATCAATTGAACTGGGTTCAGTTCCAATTGATGATCATCCAGATTCCAAACCCTTATTTGTGTGATCCAGTTAGGTTCAATTCTATATGGTAATGGGATATGTCATGATCTCCATCATCGACATCATCGAAACTCCTTTCGATGGATCAGAACTTCTTCTGATTCAGAACAACTTAGAATGATCGATCATCTAAATCATTCTAATTGCTCCCAAAATCCACCTAGTGACACCTAGCAGTATATGGTGGCAACCCATCAGAGCTGAAAATGAACCTCTTCGGTGCAGCTACTTGTGTGATTAAGTTCTTCTATCTTGAGCCCCGATCAGATTAGGGTTAAGGTGAACTCGTCAAACCCTAATTTCTATCATATGATTAATCATTCGATTCAAGTCCGATGTGAAAATCTTAATAGAAACTCTTTCTATTATTTCACTCTGCCATGGCCATGGGCTTATGGACTTGATTCTCATGATCATCATAGGGCTGCTCCTCATCCACCGAGGTAGATAGATTTCATCTTGGTGCAATCCAATTCCTACAATGAACATGCTATAGCCAACATACACCTCAGGATTTCGATATGGCTAGGAGACCGAGTAATGGTGTAGTCAAACTATAACACCCTCAAGGTGAACTGTCGATGCACCTCAGGTCAAAGAATCAGACACACCACTGCAGCATCGAGTCAGTCATTCGACGAGAAGGTAGACTTTCTAATGACTACTCGAGGTGGTCACGCTCAGTGCCCTCATTCTCTAACGAGTATCTGTACTCTCGCTCTGGTGTCTCCACATCATAGACTCAAGACTCATCTACTATAAAGAAGCGATTGTACACTAACCTTCCAGATCAATCACCATCCTCATGATGATCCTACGGTCAGGAGCATTTTATGAGTTAATAAATGAAAATTCATGTCTTAAATTTTCAACTCTTGAAAATATGAATTATCATTATTATTAACTCAAAGGATGTATCACAGACACTAAATACACATATGTGATAGAAAATAACTTATTTTATTATTTATAGTCAAAATTATAATTTTGCCCTTAGAAGTGTATTACAAGTGTCAGCCAATTCTGATTTCTAGGGCACACATATCTAATAGATCAAAGGGATGAATTATGTGGTAACCATATTCACATAGATTATGAATGTTGCAATTATGACTATTTGACCTATCTGGATATCGGGTACCATTGCTAAATGATCATTTTGATAGTACAGGAAGTGGTTTCTATGCTATTAATTAAATTCAAACCTACGGGATCACACATATTAGAGATTCCTATCTAATTTGATGGTTGGTGAAGAGTTTCACTGGATTGGGACTCTTCGATGGAGAGTCTTACTATATTAGGACTCTGAGTCCTAGTTGTCTGGGACTTTATAATCAGGAGTCCTAGTGGATTAGGACTCTATAGTCAAGAGTACTATTGGACTGGGACTCTTCGACCAAGAGTCCTACTACTTTGGGACTCTGAGTCCTACATTTTTAGGACTCTGTGATTGAGATTCTGGATTCTTTGATCATGAGTTTCACTCATTTCAGACACCGAAATCAAGAGTCCCACTAGTTTAGGACTTTTTGATCAAGAGTTTTATTTTGATCGGACTTTATTATCCAGATACCCACTAGATTTGGACTCTATATTTATGAGTAATTTTATTACTAATTTAATCATAATTAACTTAATTTGATTGAGTAATTATTTTTGGATCAAGTCCAATTGAATTACATTTAGTTGGGTTTGATCCGATTAGGTTATGAGATGACCTAATCGCTAAGGAGGTATGATCGCTGATCTGATCAAGAGTTGAAAATAATTAATTTTTGATTTGATTAACATTTAAATAAGCCTAATTGAGCCTAAATTAGTTGGATTTAATCTGGTGTAATTGGACCTAACCAATTTAGATTGGGTTGGTTCAATTAGATGAATAATTATGAGACTAGTTTGACCTAGTTTTCCATGTGCCACCTCACCCTCTTTGTGCTATTTTTTTCTCCACAAGAAAGATGTTCTCATAAATTTTTTTCCATTAAAAAAAAGGCTTGCACCCTCCATTCTCACATCCTAAATGAATGGGCTTGATCTAGTTGCAATTTAAATTCAAATGGGATTTGAATTCAAATAGCAAACCACATCATCCCAACTCTTCCACATGCCACCTTGACTTATGCACCCTCTATAAAATTCTTGAAATTTTTTATGGGTGAGATTTTTTTTGTGACTCCTCTCCTCTGGTTTGTGAACCCTTCCATAGCCTTGAGAAAATATGAAAAAAATCTGAGAAGTAAAATTGAGGGAGAAAACTTGGTGCTAGGGTTTGAGTGCAGTGCAGCCCTAGTTCATGATCTAGGGTTCCTATTTTGATTTTGTAAGATCTAAGTGTCATATTTTTACAAGATTTTGTGGAGTGCTTCCTCATCCTCTCTTCTACTCTTGCTGCTGATCTGGAGTGGCCAAAGTTTTGGTGGAGGGAGATTGAAACTATTCGATCAGATCTAGCTATCAAGAGCATTCTTCATCGAGCTAGTACTCAAGAGGAGCCAATCGAGATCAAGACCTCGTGTGAACCATCCATGGAGGCTAGACACATGTGTGGCTGCATCACAATGATTAGATCTACCTAGTGTTCACATCTGTGGTGACTCGATTGTGAAGATCATCTACCCACGAAAGGTAACATGTTCTGAACACGTAGTATAGTAATAATATTTTACTATTCATTATTCTTATTTTCAGATTTAATTGCATGTATATATTTCATATTAGATTCTAGTATTATAGGATTTATAGATAGGATCTATAGCTTTTTAAAATTAATTAAATTAATTTTTATTTCTACTATAATTATTTTTAGAAAATGTTTTGAAACTAGAGCTAGAAACCTTGCATGCTTCTCAGCATTAGGTATCGTGGATCCACTATCTTAGAGATCTTAAGTGATCCTTCTCAAAATCATCCTATCAATGATTCTTTGAGACACAATCTACTTTTTTCTTTGATAAAAATTCCTAAATTCTAACTCTTGATCATCAATTTTTGTTCAAAAAGAAGTTAAAACTGAACTTTTTAGTTGGATGGGATGCCCCCTAGGTTGCCCCATTCGAAAAGAGATGATCTAAGGGATGCCCCTCAGGGCATTTTAGTCTTTTCATTTGGCTTTAAGGAAAAATGAACCCTGTCCATCTTCCCATTTCCTGTAGGGTGCTCCCTTTCTTTTCTCTCCTAGGTGTTCTTTTCCTCTCTCCAACCAAACTCCTTTGTCCCAAAATCCACCAAAAATCACTCCTAAATCGCTTCAAACCTCTTCCAAAACGATCTCTTGACTATCCTCTATCCTATCCCTCTTCTATTTTGATAATTTTTCATCTACTTTTACTCCTACTGCAAGCCCTAATTTTCAACCAAACTAAAATTTTTCTTGGCAAAAACCACATTCTCATTTGAATCCTTCTTATCCTTCGATCTCTTCATTCCCTTCCACCTTTGGGTTGCTGTCCTACCCTACTACTCGACAAATGGCACCTCGGATGAAGCTTCCCTAGCATCTAAAGTCCACCCGCGGGCTTGAAGAAGAATAGAGAAAGAAGAAAAACCTTGCATCTATTCTAGACCCAGCATCTATTCTGGCACCCTCTACTTCTCCGGTAACTCTTAGCAAGAAATTTTTTTTTGGTAGAAAGATAGCTCCAGAAAGAAATATTGATTTCCATTTTCTAAAGAAAGATGGATTTTCATTTGGTGAAAAGATAAAATCTTTGGGTTGAGTTTCATTTTGCATTATGAAAGAAATAATTTTCATTGATTTGGTTTGAGAGTTTTATTAGAATTTTATATCTTTTAATGGAAGAGTAAGATCCTTAGTTAAGGATGTTGTAATGGAGTTTGATGCTCAGCAACTAAGCTTTCGCATCCATTTGCCTTGTGAGGATCTATGTCAGACAGAATATTGAACAAAGAAGATGGCTTAAGATCAATTTTGTAAAATGTTGATGCCTGTGAAATTGAGAAACTGGATGCTAGTATGGATCTTAGTGTAGAAATGAGGATACTCTATCATATTGTCTGCAATATTTTTTTTTTCTAGAGCTGGTAGATTTGATTTTGTTTATGGTAGGGATCTATGCATTATGAATCATATTGTGTGTGAAATCCCGCTAAACTTACTTGCCCTGATGATTGATGCCATAAGAGAGGCAGTGACTAGATTGAAAGCTCCTTTATTTTATGGCATGGCACTTACTAGGATTTTTAGAAGCTTTGAGGTAGATTTTGAGGAAGAGGCTGTTGTCCACTTAGCCCATACTGACACCTATAATGCAAATTTCTTGCATCATATAGATTATAGACTACTACAAAAAGGAGCTACAGCAGCGCATACTATGGTAGCAATTTTTGAAACCACTACAATAGGATCTATGCTAGTGGTTACAAAGAACCGCTACTACAGGTCTGACCTATGGTAGCGGTTTACACTAACCACTACTATAGGTCCAACCTATAGCAGTAGTTTATCTAATCGCTGATATAGGTCGATCTATGGTAGTGATTACATGTAACCGCTGCCATTGATCAAACCTATAGCAGTGGTTTAACATAATCGTTGCAAAAGATATGACCTGTAGCAGCGGTTCCATGTAACCGCTGCCATAGGCCGAACATATTACAGCGGTTGGGCATAACCACTATCATATATTTTTTTTTCATATTTTTACTCTAAATATTATATAATTTTAAAATTTAATATCTATATTCATCATTTATTATCTAAATAATTATCATTAGAGTATCGTTACAAAAGGCCACCTCGATCCGATGGCCCTAGCTTCATCGATCAAAAAAATTTGATTTTGATGATCATAAATGATGACATGATGATCTGATAGATGAAGACCACCGATGGATTCAAAGATATGCAATGATGATTTTGATGATGTTTATAGCATACTATCAAAATTTTACTTTAATCGGATATCGTTATCCTGGTCAATTTAGTATGAAATGATTGTGACGATTAAATGAGAAACAAGTGATCAAAGGGCCAAATAACATTCGATTACGAGATAATTTTTTTATCAAATGATCTTTGCTAGAATTTTAATCATTTTATATGATGATGATTATAAAATTTAAATCATTTTTGTATGAACTATTCACGTTAAGCAGATCTTGTAAAAGCACGAGCATAATTATCAATGGAGTTTAAGAATGGATATCAAGCGACATATAGTTTTGGATCGTTCCTAGACCCACGAGTTGAATTTTATGATCACCACTATAAAAATGATTAAAATAGTAGTGAAGATCATTTACGAAAAAAATTATCTTATAAGTGGACATCGTTTGGTCCTTTGATCACTCATTTATCATTTAACGATCAAAATTATCCTATACTAAATTGACCATGATAACAATATTCGATTGAAGTAAAACTTTGATAGTATGCTACAAACATCACCGAGATCATCGTTGTTAATTTTTGGATCCATCAAAGGTCTCCATCTATCATATCATCGCATCATCGTTCATGGTCATCGAAATCCAATTTTTCTAATCAATGAAGCTAAGGCCATTGGATCGAGGCGGTCTTTTATGATGATACTCTAATGGTAATTATTAAGATAGTGAATAGTGAAGATGGATATTAAATTTTAAAATTATATAATATTTAAAATAAAAATAAAAAAATTATTTTCAACCTATAGCAACGGTTACTGAGAACCATTGCCATAGATCTATTGCAGCGGTTACATAACCACTACCATAGACCTATGGCAGCAGTTCTCAGTAACCGTTGCTATAGATCTATAGCAATGGTTTGAAAATCACTATCATAAGTTAGGTTATTTTTGCCAGCCCACCCCCAAATTGATTTTTCCTCCATTGATCGCTCTCTCTCTCTCCCTTCTCTCCGTCGTTGGTAAGGCTCCACCCCCTTCATTTCTTTTTCTGGCCGATGCCACCTCATCCCCCACCTCCTTTTGGCTCCCTGACTGGCCCAGTCGCAAGCTCTACCACCTCCCCCTCCTCCTTCCCTATCCTCTACATCGCTGGCTCCACCACCTCCCTACTTGCTCCTTCTTCCCCAACCAGCCTGACCACCGACCCCGCCACCTCCCCTCCTCCTCCTTCTTCCTGACTAGCTTGTCCATCGGCTCCACCACCTCCACCTCCTCCTCTCTTCCCTTGGCCCGATCCACCCCCTCCCTTCTCTCTCTACTCTCTTCCTTGGCTGTCGACCCTGCCACCTCTCCCCCTCCTCCTTCTTCGGTTGGCTCGTCTGCTAGCTCTGCCACCAATCTAGTAGGAAAAATAAGCAGTATCTAAAAAATATTGCATTAAAAATCAATGTTAAGATTTGTAAAAGTTTATTTTAGATGATTATTCTTTCTAATATATCTATATGGATAGGTTGAGCTCATCATAGATATTCAATAAATTGCAATACATGATGCAGAGGGTTCGCTCTCCCTCCAAGCGGAGTTGCACCACATACTAAGCATTTTGGTCTACATGGAGCTCTGCATCTAAGTCTAAGCGGAGCATACTCCATCCACCTTTGCATCAGCTACCCAGGGACCACCGACATCTACTTCTCTGATATCTAAGCTTCAACCCCTCTAGCTCCAGCTCCTCCAACTCCTGTTCCATCTTCTTCCGATGATGATGACTAAGATATAAATTTAGCAAATTTTTGATATTTTTTAAAAAATATTATAATAAATTTTATTTAATAATAAAAGTTAAGCATTCCAAAAATATTTTTATATTTATAATATTTTCTTTTATTATATATATTTAACTATATTTATCAGGTTAAAAAAATAATGTTCATTAACATTGTAGGTCACGATGGCACCGAAATGCCATCTAGCTTTTACCCTCGTCTCTCGACGGGCTACGCAGAGCTCTACATCTGAGTTGCAAGTAGAACATACTCCATCCACCTCTGCATCGACTATCCAGAGACCATCAGCATCTACTCCATCAGCATCTACTCCTCCAATAGCATCTAAGCCTCCAACGTCAGCCACATCTCCAACACATACTCCACCCATCGATGAGTCTCCATTGACATCCATGTTATATTATCCCATGGCCAGTGTGTACATTTTTATTGTATCATTTATTTATTTTTTATATAATTATTGTACACTCTTATATATTTGCATAATATATTTTTATTGTAAGTGCATCATCTAGTAGGGTATTTCGCAGTCCCACATGCATGCCGCATGTGTGGAACTACCAGCATCAAGTAATGGTGGACTACGACATGGAGGGGAGACCAATAGGAGAGACCGTGTGAGAGATGCATTCTTTTTTTAGAGTACTTATGAGGTGGTCTGACATCATTCTGATACTACCTATAGACTAGCAATTGATGGATGCTGGTATCAGAAATTGGGTATGAAAGAAGATATGGGTAAGTATATTTTTGTTATATTTATGCATTTGATATTTTTACACTATGTTTTATTTATATAATTTCATAACTGACTTCTGATAACTTTGTGCAGAGGAGGTATGATTTTTCAAATCACGAGGGAGCACGAGATGTTCGACTGAAGAAGATTGGAGAGTTATATTAGAACTACAAGATCAAGCTCTACAGAAGATGGCTCAAGCACCAATTGGATACTCTGGAGGAGCTTGTTCCTTAGATTTAGGACTATCCCTCGAGTCAGTGGGAGGAGAGATTAGACATTGGAGGGCCAGGAGTTCGAGGTCTAATTTCTAACTTATAAATTTTTTAATATACTTAAAATTATATTTAAATATTTTTTAAATACTTATTATTTATTTGAATACTTGTTAGGCTACCTTTCAGTAGAACCAGAAGAACTGGGCAGCCTAGGAGTATACGCACTCTCGATCATAAGTATAGAGCCAATCATGTGCATAGAGAGATAATAAATTTTAAATCTTACTAGATAAATTAAATTAATATTTTTTTATATTTTTAATAAATTAATCTATTTTTATAGCTGATGAGAGATGGAATGATGTCCAACCATAGAGAGATCTTTCGATCCAACTATGCGAACAAGAAGGGCAGGTCAATGAACATCATGATCGAAAGAATTTTTGTAACTAATAAATATATTAGTATAATTAGTATTATAGCATTTCTTATAAAATTTTATTTAAATTTATAATTATAGAAGCAGTTAGATACACTCGCAAGCGAGGGCCTGGATACCTCTAGCCGCCATGACCATCTATCTCATGTCTTGGGGCCTGAGCACTTTAGGAGGATCCGATGTAGGCCCGGACATATGCTGACGAGCTATTGGTCTAAGGCGAGCATCTCTTCACATGCTTCCAATGTCGTCAGTCGGGAATAGCTTAAGGAGGCATTGGTGCAAGCAGCTCATGCTACGGCATGGAAAGATCAGGCTACGACATGGGCTGCTCATGCTAAGGAGTGCACATCTCATCTAGAGGACATCTTGAGCACCTTGGTGATGAGGCTCAATGCATGTTTTCGAGCTGACTTCATAGGCCTTGAGGACATGTTGGCCAGCATTCCAGCTCCAACTCCTATAGCTCCAGCCCCTTTAGCTCCAGCTCCTTCAGCTTCAGCTCTGGCTTCAGCTCCTAGTGATGATAATGATGTAGATTTAGAAATCTTTTAATGTATTTTTTAAAAAAAATATTACAATAAATTTTATTCAGTAATAAAATTTGAGCATTTCATAAATATTCTTTTATTTATAATATTTTCTTATGTTATTGAACTATATTTAACAGGTAAAAATATAAAAATTATAAAATTTATATTTTTTTATTATTTAAAAGCTATAGTAGTGGTTGCAAAATCGTAGTTGTAGATGTGTCAATCACTATCATAGGCTTCACGCCAATCACTGCCATAGATCTATAATAGTGGTTCTATAACTGCTACTATAGAGAGCTATGGCAGCGGTTAAAAAACCATTGCCATAGGTTAAAATATAGTAGTGATTACAAAATTGCTACTATAGATCAGTCTATTGTAGCAGTTTGAAAATCACTGCATAAGCAATATATAGCAGCGGTTCACTTAACCACTGTAATAACTACTGCCATAGACTTACGACGATGGCCGTAATGGTAGAGGTTAGCTAATCGCTGTCATAGCCTATGGCAATAATTTTTTAGGCTACGACTGTTAAATGTGTGTCTTAGAAGTCAGATTGGCTGTCACTTATAATACACTTCTAAAGATAATTTTATAATTTTAATTATAAATTAATAAATAAATTATTTTTCTATTATAGTGTATACTTAAAAGTGTCTGTGATATATCCTTTGAGTTAATGATAATGACAATTTATATTTTTAAAAGTTAAAAATTTAAGATATGAATTTTCATAATTAACTCATAAAATGCTTCCGACCGTAAGATCATCATGAGGATGATGATCAATTCAGAAGGTTGGTGTACTATTGCTTTCTTAAGATAGATGTGTCTTAAGTCTACGGTGTGAAGACACTAGAGCGATAGTACAGGTACTGATTAGAGAATGAGGATACTGAGCGTGACCACCTCGAGTAGTGATAAGAAAGTTGATCTATCTTTTCATTGATGACTGACTCGATCCTACAATGGTGTGTATGATTCTTTAACCTGAGGTGCATCAATAGTTCACCATAAGGGTGTTATAATTTGACTACATCATAACTCAATCTTCTAGCCATTCAGAATCCTAAGGTGTATGTTGGCTATAGTATGTTCATTGTAGGAATTAGATTGCACCAAAAAGGGGATCTATCTACCTCGATAGATGAGGAGTAGCCCTATGATAATCATGAGATTGAGTCCTTAAGCCCATGGCCATGGTCGAGTAAAGATGATAGAAAGAATTTCTATTATGGTTTCACATTGAACTCGAATTGAATGATTAATTCATATGATGGACATTGGGTTTGACAAGTTCCCCTTAAGCCTAATCCTATCAGAGCTCAAGATAGAAGAATCCAATCACACAGGTAATTGCATTGAGAGATTCATTTTTAGTTCTAATGGATTGCCACCATATACTACTAGGTGTCACTGGTAGATTTTGGGAGCAATTAGAATGATTTTGATGATCAATCATTCTAATTGTTTGAATCAGAAAAGTTTTGGTCCATCGAAAGGTATTTCCATGATGTCGATGATGGAGATCATGATATATCTCATTACCATACATAATTAAACCTAACTAGGTTACACAAATAAGAGTTTGGATCTGGATGTTATCAATTGAGCTAACCTAATTCCATTGATTTGGATTAGATCCAATCAGGTTCAAGGTAATCGTGATAGCACACGATTGAGCCGACTTTCTCCTTCTAAAATCTTTCTGATTCATCACAACCAAGTCAAATTTGATTTGACTTATTTTTATATTTTGAATAAATTTATTTTTATCTCACTAGAATTATTCTATATCAGATTAATTATAGAAATTAAATTCATTCATAGTCAAATTGGACTAGGATCAAAAGTTAACCTGTTTGAGAGAATTGAGGATCACCTGATCAGATACTTCTAAAAAATTTTTTAGAAATTATTTTGATCTAATTTTTAGATATGTGATAGAGCATGAATAATACATTGGCTGTTCCAAATTTTGTGATTTGTGGAGGTGTTTATACTAAGTTATAATAGTGTTTGATTTGGATTAAACTCTTAAGGGAAGAGTCCTAGGCGTAGTGGACTCTTCCTTATCTACTCATAATGCCACCTTCTAGATTGATTTTTGGTGTCAAAATTATATGGGATCTAGGGATTTTCATGGAGAACAAATCTAGAAGTCCCAATGGTCAAAAAAATGAGGATTTTGGTCAAAGAGGGACTCTAACTTGGTGCTATGCTTTTGTATAAGAACCCTTGCGCCAAGGCTCTTCATGGAAGAAATATTTTTCATACCCAAAGACTATCATTCTAGATATCCCACACCCCCTCTATCCTCTCTCTCCCTCTCTTCTACATGCCTAAAAGGTTAGACATAAATCTGAGAAAATGATCCAATCAAATTTGTGAAGAGTTCAGCATCTACGCGACGGTGTTCGTGAGACGGACACGCTGCCTTCAAAAATTTTTGAAGGACTTCCAGATCAAATTCAGATCTAATCTTTGGAGAAAAAATTTGCAAGGAGAAGACATCCAAATTCTTTTCATGTGGATATCAATAGAGGCTAGGCATGCGCATGGCTCCTTCCAGAACCTCAGAAAACATCTGGATCATTGTAGGATAATCAGATTACCGAAATAAGGAATGATATTAAATCTGATTTAATTTTTATTTTAATTTTTAATATCAGATCACCATGATCAGATCTGAGAACTCTTAGATTAGATTGAATCATTTAAGAATTTTTAGAAAAAATTATCTCAGATTTGATCAGATCTGCACGATCCTGTGGTAGAAAATAGGATTTTTCCTTCAATTAGTATCAGGGCTGCATTAACAGTTCTTCAGATCTACCTTAGATCTGATTTTATTTTTTATTATGATCTGACATTAAAAGATTTCAGATATCACATCAAATGTGGTTAGATCTAAAATAAAAAAATTAAAAATTAAATAATTTAGATCTAATATGTATGAGATGCATGACTAGACTAGGTATAGAGTAGTTCTATATGTAGTCTAGTATGATCATGTATTTATTTTGATTAAATATAATTTTATATTTATTTAATTTTTATTTTTTTAATATTATAATCATTATAATTAGATCTAAAAATAAGAAATAAATTTTTTAATTTTTAATTTATTCATATGAGATATGAAAGATGCATACTTAGACTAATCATAGAATAGTTCTATAAGATGTCTAGAATAGTTTTATATTTGATATAATCAAATTTAAAATTTTATTTTTTAGATTTAATATATGATATTTCAGATATAAAAGTATACATATTGATGATAAATGAGATGTATGCAAGATATATATTAGTTAAATCTTTTTATATGTGATATATGATCTAACTAGTTTTATAGTAAAAATTATATTTTTGATTAAGGAGTTTCCTATGGCCATCTGATCATAAGAATAAAGTAGGGTTTAAAGACCCTCTTCTTTCATTCGATGGGATATTCTTATAGCATGTAGGGGTGCCACGCGTTCATCCTTAATCAGAAATTAGAACTTATTTTTCTACAAAATCCTAGATCCTAAAATCCTAAAATTTTTATTACATATTTTGTTCATGAACCTAAAACTTAATTAAGAATTAAGATTATAAAATTAATTAGTTCTAAAAATTATAAATTTTTAGATCTAAGATATATTCATAAAATTGGGTTCAGACTTGGATAACTCAATTAGGTCTAGCGGTTGATCAAACCGAATCAAGAGTTGGTTAGGCGAGATCAGAGAAAGCTTAGATTTGATATGCCTAATAGGATTAAGTCTAGATTAAGATCGAATTACATTGAGATGTGACTCGATCAACTCAAGACCTAATTTGACTGCATAGTTTGAGCCTGGATTGTAAGCTAATCCAATTAGTTCTGATTTGATAATTTGGTGTTTAAGATAAGTCTAGCAGATACGATCGACTAATTTTTAATTGGGAGCTATTCAACCTGAATGCGTTCTTGTAGAGTTAATGACATATCTCTTCCATCGATCTTACTTATCTGGCTATTTGTGTCGACCGAGTTCTAATTTGAGGTGGCTAACAAGTCGAGCCAACTCATGCCACTAGGTTAGTCATAATTGTTACGACTAAGTCAAGTCAAATTTAAAGAGACCTAAATTAAATCTTCCTAAGAAAATATTAAGTCTAAGGTCTTTCACCATTGTAAATATGTGTGCCCTTTTTGGGGTTGATTGTTCTCGACTGGATACAATGGTTCAGCTGCACTGGAAAGATGCAACCATGTCTACTAGGCATTGGATGCTACGGGTTGGAGGATGGATTGGCTCAATATTTTGGATATGGTGAGGGACCCAATTAGAAATCCAATCTATGTAAATAGTGGGTCTGACTTAACTAAGAAGTGGATCAATATTTTGGATATGATGAGATTAATGAATTAGAGACTAGGTTAGGGTGCACCATGATTAGAAAATCATTGGACAAGAGTTGTCCACTCATTAGTTGACCCATCATCAATAACTATTAGGTAAGGTGATGAGTTAGTTGGTGGGATCGCACCACCTACTAGAAATCAATAATCATGGAGATTTTCACATCTCTACCAAGAAAGTGTAGGAATCCAAGTAAATAATGAGAGCCTAATTTATTTAAAAATAATTTTTTTAAATAAATTGGTTAAGTCTAATTATAAAATCTAACTAAAAACTTTGACTCTCTATAAGAAAATATCTATGTCCAATCTCCTAGCCCATATCCTGGACATCCATAGATTGATCAGACCCAACTACAAGGACTGGCTCCAAAACTTCAAAATTATTTTGGATTCTGAGAAGTTGACTCATGTATTAGAACAGGATCCTCCCATCTTACCAGTACATCCATTTACTGATCAGAGAGCATCTCTTAAGAAGTGGATGGATGAAGATAAGAAAGCTAGGTATTACATGTTGGGCTCGATGTCTGATGAAGTCCAGTGCCAACATGAAGACATTAAGACTAGCCACCAAATATTGGCTCACCTGCAAGAGTTGTTAGGTGAACAGAGTCATGCAGCCAAATATCAAGTCACTAAAAGACTGTTTAAGGCTCAAATGCATGATGGATAGTCGGTCCAAGATTATTGTCTGATGATGATCAAGAACTTAGAAGAGCTTGAGAAGCCTAGTGTTAAGTTAGATCAGGATTTACAAACTGACATAATTCTATAGTACTTGACTAATGCGTATGGATAGTACACCATGAACTACCATATGTATAAACTTCAGAATATCTTAGTTGATCTCATGAATATGCTGGTTACTGCTGAGCTTTCTATGAAAGGTTCTAAAGGCTCAGTACTTGCTTTGGAGCAAACTTCTTCCAAGAAAAAAATTTTTGAAAAGAAGAAGAAGTCCGTGAAGAAGTAGAAGGTGGATGGTGGAAAAAAGAAGAAGGCAGAGCCGAAGAAGAAGAAGGCCACTAACAAAGAAAAATATTTTCATTGCAACACTGACAGCCATTGGAAGCGGAACTGCCCTCTTTACCTGGCCAGCTTGAAGAACAAGGAGGCATGTCCTTCTGGAGGTATGCTTGTTATAGAATCTAATCTTACAGTTTCTTTTGCATCCAGTTGGGTGCTTGACTCTGGTTCTAGTGCTCACTTATGCACTTCTATGTAGGATCTTGAGGATAGTAGGAGGCTGAGGGATGGTGAGATGATCCTATGCATCGAGAACAATGCAAGAGTTGCTGCTGTGGTCGTGGGAACCTATCCTCTATGATTACTGTTAAGATTAGACGTAGTACTTAGGGACTATTTTTATATGCCTGCAGTAAGCAGGAATTTAATTTTTATTTCATGCTTAGCACAGGAAGGCTATGTAATTAGTTTTCTTAAGAATCATTGTAATATTCTTTATGAAAAAAATAAAATTGTAGGTGGTTTCCTTATATATGGTCTCTATCAATTACATATTGATATTTTTGTTTTTAATATCGAGCAAAATGTGAATACCATAAGATCAAAACGATCTAGGGATAGTCTAAATGATAAGTATCTTTAGCACCTTAGGTTAGGTCATATATCTAAAGACAGGGTTAACAAATTGGAAAAATCTAGCCTATTGAGTCCATTAACTTCCAAGTCATATCCGATTTGTGAATCATGCCTTCATGGCAAAATGATCAAGCTCCCTTTTGTGGAACATGGGAAAAGGGCCACAGACCTGCTTGCCCTAGTACATACTGATGTATATGGCCCATTTGATGTGCCAGCCATGGATAATTGCATCTACTTCATCACCTTTATCGATGATTTATCTCGATACGGATATGTGTATTTGATGCGACACAAGTCTGAAGCTTCTAAAAAATTTAAGAAATTCAAACTCAAAATAGAAAAACAAACAAAAAAATCCATTAAGGTTCTTTGATCAGATCGAGGAGGCGAATACCTTAATCAAGAATTTCTTAACTATCTTAAGGATAATGGCATAGGCTCTTAATGGACTGCACCTGGAGTACCTCAACTCAATGGGGTTTTAGAATGGAGAAACTGGATCCTATTAGATATGGTTCGATCAATGATGAGCTTCACAAACCTCCCTGAGTTTTTTTGGGGACATAGTCTATTGACCGTTATATATCTACCGAATAAGGTTCCATCTAAAACTATTCCTACCACACTGTATAAGATATAGCATGGTAAGAAACCAAGTCTAAGTCATCTCAGAAATTAGGATTATCCAGTCCATGTCAAGAGACAATAGGCGGGCAAGTTAGAGTCTAGGTCCTTTAGAGCTTGGTTCATAGGATATCCTAAAGAGTTATTAGGATATTATTTCTATCTTCTAGAAGATCATAATGTGATTGTGAGTCGACATGCTATCTTTCTTGAAAAATAGTTTATTCAAGATGGTGGCATCGAAAGATAGATTAGGCTCAAGGAGAAAGTCTCCCAAGAGTCATGAGCTAAGGAACATATGGAATCCAATCAGATTGAGCCAGTCTAATCACTACCTCATCCACCTCATAGATCAGAAAGGATTTTTCATCCTCCTAAAAGGTACTTAGGTACTATTTTAGAAGACGTAGAGAAAATGTTCCTCACAGAAAAAGGGGTTCATGGTGATGATCCCAAAACCTATGATGAGGTGATATCAGATATCGACTCTGAGAATTGGTTAGAGGCAATGAAGTCAGAGATTGACTCAATGCGCTTGAACCAAGTCTGGACTTTGGTAGATCCACCTGAAGGTATAGTATCTATTGGATGTAAATAGATCTTCAAGAGAAAAATAGGTACCGATGGGAATGTAGAAATATTCAAAACAAGGCTCGTAGCGAAAGGGTATAGCCAGTGTGAAAGCATTGACTATTAAGATACCTTTTTGCCAATAGCCATTCTCAAATCCATCCACATATTGCTTGCTATTGCAGCCTATTTTGATTATGAAATATGATAGATGGACATGAAAACATCATTCTTAAATGGATATCTTGAGGAAGATATCTATATGGAACAATCGCTGGATTTCACATACAGTGATTCTAATCACAAGGTCTGCAAGCTACAAAGGTTCATATATGGACCTAAGCAAGCATCTCAAAGCTGGAATGCTTGTTTTAATGATGTGATTAAATCATTTGGATTCATTAAGAATGAGGAGGAGCTTTGTATCTTCAAAAAGATCAATGGAAGCGCTGTTGTCTTTCTTGTACTGTATGTGGATGACATCCTACTAATTGGGAATGATATTTCTATGTTGACTACGGTCAAAATATGGTTGTCTAAAGAATTCACCATGAAAGACCTAGGAGAGGCATCCTTTATTCTAAGAATTAAGGTCTATAGAGATAGACCAAATAGGATGCTGGGTCTCTCATAGAAGATGTACATAGAGGAGGTACTAAAGAGGTTTAGCATGAAAAACTCCAAGAGGGGATTGGTGCCCTTCAGACATGGCATTCATCTCTCCAAGAAGATATGTTCCAACACACCTGAGGAGATTGAACGCATGAGCAAAATCCCTTATGCTTCAGCAATAGGGAGCCTCATGTATGCCATGCTATGTACATGACTTGATATTGCCCATGTTGTGAGTGTCACAAACACTAGTCTTCTATGAAATGTATCCTTAAGTACTTGAGAAAGACTAAGGATATATTTCTAGTCATTGGTAATGGAGAACTCTAGGTTCAGGGGTATACAGACTTAGATTTTATGTTCAATATAGATGATCGAAAGTCAACATCTGAAAGTCTGTTTATTTGTAATGATGGTGCTGTCAGCTAGAAAAGTTTCAAGTAGACAGTGATAGTAGATTCCACAATGAAAGCAGAGTACATCGCTGCATCGAAAGTAGTAAAGGAGGCAATCTGGTATAAGAAGTTTGCCGTAGAGCTTGAAGTGATGCCATCAGATGTCGTTTCTCTGTATTGCGACAACAATAGCATCATAGCCTAGCTAAGGAGCCGAGGTCTCACCAAAAATCCAAGTACATCGAGCGGCGATACCATCTCATCCATGATTATCTCGAGAAGGGATACGTCAAGGTCAAGAAAGTCGACACTGCAGATAATGCGGCTGACCTACTGATAAAGCCATTATGCTAGTAGAAGATCGAACACCACCTCAAGAAGATGGGACTTAGATTTGTAGCCAATTGGCTTTAGGTCAAGTGGAAGTTCGTTAGACGTGTACCCTAGAAACCAGATTGGCTGTCACTTGTAATATACTTTTAAGAGCGATTTCATAATTTTTACTATAAATTAATAAATAAATTATTTTTCTATCACACTATGTATTTAAAAGTGTCTATGATACATCCTTTGAGTTAATGATAATGATAATTCATATTTTCAAAAGTTGAAAATTTAAGACATGAATTTTCATAATTAACTCATAAAATGCTTTCGACCGTAGGATCATCATGAAGATGGTGATCGATCCGAAAGGTTGGTGTATAATCGCTTTCTTAGGATAGATGTATCTTGAGTCTACGGTGTGGAAACACCAGAGCAAGAGTATAGGTACTTGTTAGAAAATGAGGGTACTGAGCATGACCACCTCGAGTAGTTATAAGAAAGTCTACCTTCTCGTCGATGATCGACTCGATGCTGTAGTGGTGTGTATGGTTCTTTGACCTAAGATGCATCGACAGTTAACCTTGAAGGTGTTATAGTTAGACTACATCATAACTCGATCTCCTAGTTATTCAAAATCCTGAGGTGTATGTTGGCTATAGCATGTTCATTGTAGGAATTGGATTGCACCAATAAGGAGATCTATCCACCTTGGTAGATGAGGAGTAGTCCTATAATAATCATGAGATTGAGTCCTTAAGCCCATGGCCATAGTAGAGTGAAGATGATAGAAAGAGTTTCTATTAGGGTTTCACATTAGACTCGAATCGAATGATTAATTCATATGATGGACATTGGGTTTGATGAGTTCACCTTAACCCTAATCCTATCGGAGCTCAAGATAGAAGAACCCAATCACATAGGTAACTACACCAAGAGATTTATTTTTAGTTCTGATGGATTACCACCATATATTGCTAAGTGTCACTGGTAGATTTTGGGAGTAATTAGAATAATTTTGATGATCAATCATTCTAATTGTATGAATCAAAAAAATTTTGGTCCATCGAAAGGTATTTTGATAATGTCGATGATGGAGATCGTGACATATCTCATTACCATATAGAATTGAACCTAACTGGATCACACGAACAAAGATTTGGGACTGGATGTCATCAATTGAGTTAACCTAGTTTGATTGATTTGGTTAGATCCAATCAGGTTCAAGGTAATCGTGCTAGCACACAATTAAGCCTGACTTTCTCCTTCTAAAATCTTTCTGATTCATCGCAATAATGTCAAATTTGATTTCACTCATTCTTGTATTTTGAATGGGTTTATTTTTATCTGACTGGAATAAGTTCAGATTAGATTAATTGTAGAAATTAAATCCATTCATAGTCAAATTGGACTAGGGTCAAAAGTTGACCTATTTGAGAGAATTGAGGATCACCTGATCAGATGCTTCTAAAAAATTCTTTAGAAATTATTTTAATTTAATGTTTGGATATATCATATAGCATGAATTATGCATTGGTTGTACCAAGTTTCATGATTTTTGGAGGTGTCTAATCTAAGTTATGATAGAGTTTGATTTGGATCAAACTCTTAAGGGAAGAGTCCTAGGTGTAGTGGACTCTTCCTTATCTACTCATGCTATCACCTTCCAGATTGATTTTTGGTGTCAAAATCAGATGTGATTTGGGGATTTTCGTAGAGAACAAGTTCAAGAGTCCTAATGGTCAAAGAAATAACAATTTTTGTCAAAGAGAGCATCTAACTTGGCACTATGCTTTTGTATAAGAACCCTTACGCCGAGGCTCTTCATGGAAGAAATATTTTTCATACCCAAAGGCTGCCATTCTAGATATCCCTCACCCACTTAATCCTCTCTCTTCCTCTCTTCTACATGCCTAAAAGGTTAGGCACAAATCTGAGAAGAAGATCCAATCAAATTTGTGAAGAGTTCAGCATTTACGTGATGATGTTTATGAGACGGACATGCTGCCTTCAAAAATTTTTGAAGGATTTTTAGATTAGATTCAGATCTAATCTTTGGAGGAAAGATTTGTGAGGAGAAGACGTCCAAATCCTTCCTAAGTGGATACTGATAGAGGCCAGAATCATACGTGGCTCCTTTGAAAACCTCAAGAAACATCAGGATCATCGTAGGATAATCAGATTATCCAAACAAGATATGATATTAAATCTAATTTAATTTTTATTTTAATTTTTAATATTAGATTATCATAGTTAGATCTGAGAACTCTTAGATCAGATTAGATCATTTAAAAATTTTTTAAAAAATTTATCTCTAATCTGATCAGATCTGCACGATCCAATGGCAGATAATAGGATTTTTCTTCAACGACAGTGGTTGGTCTAGCGGTTAGCTAACCACTACCATAGCCTATGTTAGCAAGTTTTTAAGCTAGACAATAATTACCAACTACTGCCGTAGTTCTATTTTGTAGTAGTGATATTCGAGTTGGTGATCGATGGACTAGAGATGGTAGAATAGCTGAGGAGGAGGATGAGGACAGAGCAGAGGAGGAGGGACCGTCTTCACCTTCTTGTGATCATAGAGCATCTCCTGATATTCAGTTTGTGTTTGATCATGATTATGGTTCCTCAGAGTCTATGAGAAGGAATGCACCTATACCACCATCTGGGAGTAGAGATACAGCTATCAAACTTTTAGATGATTAGCTCAAGATGATTGCCGACCTTTTGTCACAATCGATTGCTGACCTTGTATCTCAGTAGATTGCTAATCTTCTATCTCAATAGGTTGCCGATCTTTTGACTCAATAGTTTGCCAGCAGCAGCACCACTAGATCTACTCAAGAGGAGAGATCTTAGACTGACCCATTACCTGATTAGTCGATGGTCCCTCACATCTCTACACTTTTTCAGATGCTTACAGCTCAATTTGCTTACCTTGAGGAGCTCGAGGGATCAGTGTTGAGATTGACTGGCAGGGTTTTGGATCTGCAGAGGCAGGTTTTAGCTTTGGCCTATTTCCAATCAGAACAGGACATCACTAAGATTTTAGATCTATCTGCAGACGTTGCTAGACTTCGTGGTGCTTTTGAGAGTGGGTTTGATTTTCTGAGGAGGGAGTTCAGAGACTCCAGTGATACTATTTCTATATAGATTAGTGCCCATATGCAGTCCATATCAAGAGCCCTAGGACACCTAGACATCATTAGAATTGCCCTCCTAGCAAAGCCTATCTCTTCTCAGGCTCCTAGACCCTCTCATCCAGCTGCTCGTGCACATACTTCTACCCATGGCTGAGGTAGACGCGGTTGAGGATGTGCCCGTGGCCTTGATCCTAATACTCCTCACCATATTTCTGATTCATCTTCCAATTCTGATAAAGGCACATCCAATCGACTACTTTATTAGATCTTGCTAGTATTATGTATTTAGGATGTAACTAAAGGCTTATGTACTTAGTAGTAGTTTGGTTATCATAGTATGATGTATTTTTTGTTTGACAATGATTTTGGTATATTGGCCTATGACTTATGACTTAAAACATTTTGGATGGATATTGTATTTTGACCATGGCTTGAATGATATAGTTCTTAGATTTCTTATTTCATTTTGGATGTATATTTGACCTTAGCTTTCATAAATTATCTAGCTTATGGACTGTCCTGTATGCTTTTTGGTTTGACATATGATTTATAAATGTTGTGTATATGAATATATTTCTACAATCAACAACAGAAAATAAGTGTTTAATTAAGGAGGAGATTTTTTTTTTCCCTTTTAAAACAACCAAGAAGAAAATTCTTGAGATAACATTTGATAATGTCAAAAAGGGGGAGAGAAATTATTGGTATTAAATACTTATTGTGCTTGCAACAGTATAAGCAAATTCACAATAGTATCGACAAATTGAAAGTAATAAGCAAATTGTTATTATTTCAGCAAATTGTTTAAGTTTAATTTTGAAAAGTAAATAGTATGGTATTAAAGGCTAATACAAAATTGCCAAAACCTTTTTTTTTTTGCATCCTATATGTTAAATTTGCTAAATTTTTGTGAAAAATGCAACATGCATAAAACAATAACCAAAATTAGGTGCCTTTGAACTCATCACTTGCATATATCTATTTTTGAGCTTCTTAACTTCAAATGTCATCTCTCTATTTAATATCAAATTTACTTTATTTTACTTATACTCAATTATTTTGTGATCATCAAAAAGGAAAAGATTGTTGCCCCTAAGAATGATTTTGATGAGTGCAAAACAATTAAGAGGGATACTAATGATTTCTATTCTTGGGGATGTCTTTTGAATGCCTTTTTAGGAGTTTCAAGAAATTCTTATTATAAAATTTAGTTGAAAATAATTAAATTTAAAATTTATTTAAGTTGAAAATAAAACTAAAATTTTTCAAAAGCCTCAAAAATTCTAAGATGATGTCGATTCATTTGAAAGTGGTCTCAAACTATTTGGAAGCTTAAAAGTAAAGATATGGCATTTTGGACAAAAGAGGGTGACCCCTAAGTCGACCCTTTTTCTTTGGCACAATGGCATGCAGGATCAGCATGCTATTTTTGAACTAGCAAGCTTTATGGGGTGATCTCTAGGGTGCTCCATGGAAAAAAGAGCAACCTATGAGGCGCCCCCTGTAGGTTCTGCACACAAGATACAGAATGCAGATTTTATCACCTGTTGCAAAAGGGACGACTCATGGAGCATCCCTTGAAGGAACTGCATAGATATATAGAACACTATTCTTCTTGCCTGTTACCAACAGGGTGACCTAAGGGGCGCCCCCTACAACGAAAATTTTTATAACAGCTATTTTTATTCTCCGCTCGGCATATTTAGTGTTTCCTAAATAATCCCCAATAGCTACTATTCATCTTAAATCTTTCTGATTTCATCGCAATAATTGTCAAATTTGATTTCACTCATCTTGTATTTTGAATGGGTTTATTTTTATCTGACTGGAATAAGTTCAGATTAGATTAATTGTAGAAATTAAATCCATTCATAGTCAAATTGGACTAGGGTCAAAGTTGACCTATTTGAGAGATTGAGGATCACCTGATCAGATGCTTCTAAAAAATTCTTTAGAAATTATTTTAATTTAATGTTTGGATATATCATATGCATGAATTATGCATTGGTTGTACCAATTTCATGATTTTTGGAGGTGTCTAATCTAAGTTATGATAGAGTTTGATTTGGATCAAACTCTTAAGGGAAGAGTCCTAGGTGTAGTGGACTCTTCCTTATCTACTCATGCTATCACCTTCCAGATTGATTTTTGGTTGTCAAAATCAGATGTGATTTGGGATTTTCGTAGAGAACAAGTTCAAGATCCTAATGGTCACAAAAATAACAAATTTTGTCAAAGAGAGCATCTAACTTGGCACATTGCTTTTGTATAAGAACCCTTACGCGAGGTCTTCATGGAAGAAATATTTTTCATACCCAAAGGCTGCCATTCTAGATATCCCTCACCCACTTAATCCTCTCTCTTCCTCTCTTCTACATGCCTAAAAGGTTAGGCACAAATCTGAGAAGAAGATCCAATCAAATTTGTGAAGAGTTCAGCATTTACGTGATGATGTTTATGAGACGGACATGCTGCCTTCAAAAATTTTTGAAGGATTTTTAGATTAGATTCAGATCTAATTCTTGGAGGAAAGATTTGTGAGGAGAAGACGTCCAAATCCTTCCTAAGTGGTACTGATAGAGGCCAGAATCATACGTGGCTCCTTTGAAAACCTCAAGAAACATCAGGATCATCGTAGGATAATCAGATTATCCAAACAAGATATGATATTAAATCTAATTTAATTTTTATTTTAATTTTTAATATTAGATTATCATAGTTAGATCTGAGAACTCTTAGATCAGATTAAGATCATTTAAAATTTTTTAAAAAATTTATCTCTAATCTTGATCAGATCTGCACGATCCAAATGGCAGATAATAGGATTTTTCTTCAAGACATTGGTTCGGTCTTGAATCAAATGATTAAATCATATGACAGAAATTAGGGTTTGACGAGTTCACCTTAACCCTAATCTGATCAGGGGCTCAAGATAGAAGAACTTAATCATATAGGTAGCTGCACCGAGAGGTTTATTTTCAATTTTGATGGGTTGCCACCATATACTGCTAAGTATCACTGGTGGATTTTGAGAGTAATAAGAATGATTTAGATGATCGATCATTCTAGTTGTCTGTATCAGAAGAGTTCTGATACATCGAAAGGTGTTTCGATGATGTCGATGATAAAGATCATGACATATCCCATTCTCATATAGAATTGAACCTAACTAAGTCACACAAACAAGGATTAGAATCTGGATATCATCAATTGGACTAACTCAGTTCAATTGATTTGAATTAGATTCAATTAGGTTTAAGAAAATCGTGCTAGCACACGATTGAGCCTAATATTCTTCTACTATTATTAAAAGTTGTCTCGATTGAGCCAAATATGTTGGTGCGCACTCCGATACCTTTACCTGGTCTGGCTGGAGCTTGTCCAGGTGTGAAAAGGGTTGTCTTAATTATGAGATAAATTGAAGACAACACCTGCCATTTTCCATCACCTACCAATTCTTGTCTTTTGACTTTGGTCAAACGTTGACCTTTAACACTTAGACTTCTGCCCATGTGTCATGCACCCATAGGAGAGCAGATATGGGCTTGTCCTCCTGCTAGAAAATGGAAAGAAGGGGGTGCATGCCTAGGGAGGCATGCTCCTAAGGATAGGGATGCCAGGAGTCCCATATAGATGGGACTCCAGGTTGCTTCTTGGAATCAACTTAGGAGGCACCAAGGGACTCTGCTTTGATTAGTCTTGGCGCCACCTAAGGATGATTTAAGGGGGCTCTCATCTAATTGGATTAAGTGATGTCATCCCACCAATCAGATTTAGATCTGATTGCACGAAACGACATGATTGGTCAGGATGATGTGGCACTGCATGGCGTAGTAGGGTCTATATAAACCCTATCTGTGCCTGACTTTCAAGAGAATCAACCCATAGCCTACGCCATAAGGCTGCTCTATCCCTCCTCCATGCCATCTTCTGGTCCTCTCTCTCCTCTTCATGCCCAAAGAGGTTTGGGCTCCAGTTTGGTGAGATCCAGGCAAGAGAAAGGTGACGAGAAGGGAAGAAGGCAGCACTGCTACAAGAGATGATTCCAGATCTTCAGAAGAAGTTTTGAAGATTCTCTAAATTAGATCCAGATCTGATATTTAAAGAGATGATAAAGAAGAAGAAGATCTCTAGATCCAACCTAAGTGGATACTGGTAGAGGCCAGGCACTTGTGTGGCTAGATCCAGAGCCTCAGGCAATCAACAGGATCATCACAGGATAATCTAATTATCCAACAAAAGGTATAAATTAAATCAAATTTAATTTTTTTTTTATTTTATCTATTAGATCAATAAAATCAAATTTATAATATCTCAGATCTGATATGGATTCAAAAGAAAAATTTTTAAAATATCTCTCTTGATCCAATCAGATCTGAACGAACCTAATCTGAAAAATCTAAATTTTTTCTTCAACTAATATTAGAGCCAGGTTCTAATAAATTATTTAGATCTAATTTAAGTTTATTTTTGATCTAATAATTAGGTGATTTTAGATGTCACATGAGATGTGATTAGATCTAAAATTAAAAAAATTAAAACTTAATAATTTAGATCTAGCTTTTATAAGATGCATGACTAGCTATAAAATAGAATTATTCTATACATAGTCTTACATGTTCATAATTTAATTTGATTAAGTTATAATTTTAGATCTATTTATTTACTATTTTTTGATGTTATAAATATTATAATAAAATCTAAAAAATAATAAATAAAATTATTTACTTTTGGATCATATGAGATATGATGAATGCATGTTTAGACTAGTTGTAGAATAGTTCTACATAATTATCTAGATTAGAATTTATTTTGATGTGATCAATTTAAATCTAATTTTTAAGATAATTATGGGATAATTTAGATCTAAAAATATGCATGATATGATACATGAGATGTATGCAAAACATATTTAAAGTTAGATCAATTTTTATATGAGATATATGATGTAGATCTAACTAGTTTTTGTAGTCATTATATTTCTGATTAAGGCATTCCTCCTTGGCCTTTCCGATCATAAGAATAAAGTAGGATTTAAATGCCCTCTCCTTCCATTCGATGGGGTGTTCTTATGATGTATAGGGGTGCTGCGCATTCGTCCTTAATCAGAAATCAAGAACTTACTTTCTGCAAAACCCTAGATCCTAAATCCTAGGATTTATTTACATATTTTTTTATGAACCCTAAACTTAATTAAGAATTAAGATTATAAAATATATATTAGGTCTAAAATTGAGAATTTTAGATCTAAGACATATTCATAAAATTGGGTTCGGACTTGGGTAGCTCAATTAGGTCTAAGCGGTTGATCAAATCGAATCAAGAGTTGGTTAGATGGGATCAATGCTTAAAATTGACCAGCCTAATAGGATTAAGTCTGGATCAAGATCGAGTCACGTGAGTGATCGATCAAGCTAAGACCTAATTAGGCTCAGTGGTTAGAGTTTGGATTGTAAGCTAACCTGATTGGTTCTGGCTCAACAATTTGGTGTCTAAGATAAGTTTGGCAAATATGACCGACTGACTTTTAATTGGGAGCTACTCGACTCGAATGCATTCTTATTGAGTTAATGGCATATCCTTTCCACCGGTCTCACTTACCTAGCCATATTTGTTGGCTCAATCCTAATCTGAGGTGGTCAATAATCCGAGCTAACCCATGCCACTAGGTTAGTCATAATGGTTATGACTATGTCAAGTCTAGTTTAATGAGACCTAAATTAAATCTTCCTAAGAAAAGATTAAATCTAAAGTTTTCCACCATTGCAGATGTGTGGGCCCTTTCTGGGGTTGATTGTTCTCGGCTGGTTACAATGGTTCAGTTGCACTAAGAAGACACAACCACATCTATTAGGCATTGGTTGCTACAGGCTGGAGGATGGATTGGGCTCAATATTCTGAATACGGTGAGAGACTCAATTAGGAATCCAATCTGTGCAAATGGTGGGTCTGACTTAACTAAGGAGTGAATCAATATTTTGGGCATGATGAGATTCATGAATTAGAGACCAAGTTTGGATGTACCATCATTAAAGAATCATTGAACAAGAGTTGTTCACTCATTGGCTAACCCATCACCAATAACTATTAGGTGAGGTGATGAGTCTGTTGGTGGGACCGTACCACCTACTAAAAATCATTAATCATGAAGATTTTTGCATCTCTATAGAGAAAAGTGTAGGAATCCAAAAAATAGTGAAAGCTAATTTATTTAAAAATAAAATTTTTAAATAAATTGGTCAAGTCTTAATTATGATATCTAACTAGAAACTTTGACTCTCTACAGGAAAAATGTCTATGTCAAATCCACTAGCATGTATCTTGGACACCCATAGACTGATCGGATCCAATTACAAGGACTGGCTTCGAAACATCAAAATCATTTTGGGTTTTGAGAAGTTAACTCATGTTTTGGACCAGGATCCTCCCATCTTACCAACTCGTCGATTCGCTGAATAGAGAGCATCTCTTGAAAAGTGGATGGATGAAGATAACAAGGCTAGATACTATATGTTGGACTTGATGTCTGATGAGCTTCAACAGCAATATGAAGATATCAGGACTGCCCACCAAATATTGGCTCACCTATAAGAGATGTTTGGTGAATAGAGTCGCACGGCCAAGTATCAAGTCACTAAATGACTATTCAAGGCTAAAATGCATGATGGATAGTTAGTCCAAGATCATTATCTGATGATGATCAAGGATTTGAAAGAGCTTAAGAAGCTCAGAGTGAAGTTGGACCTGGACCTACAGAATGATATAATTCTGCAATCCTTGACTGATGCGTATGGGTAGTTCATCATGAACTATCATATGCATAAACTTCAAAATTCCCTGGCTGAACTTATGAACATGCCGGTTTCTGCTGAGCTTTCCATGAAAGTTTCTAAAGGCTCAGTGCTTGCTATGGAATAGACTTCTTTCAAGAGAAAGTCTTTTGAAAAGAAGAAGTCTGTGAAGAAGCAGAAGGTAGAAGGAGGAAAGAAGAAAAAGGCAGAGCTAAAGAAGAAGGCCATTGACAAAGGAAAATATTTTCATTGCAATAACGACGGCCAATGAAAGTGAAAATGCTCTACATACCTAGCCATCCTAAAGAACAAGAAGGAGGCAGGTCCTTCTGGAGGTATGCTCGTTATTGAGTCTAACCTTATGATTTCTTCTGCATCTAGTTGGGTGCTTGACTCTAGTTCTAGTTCTCATTTGTACACTTCTATGTAGGATCTTGAGGATAGCAGGAGGCTGAGGGATGGTGACATGATCCTACGCATCAAAAATAGAGCAAGAGTTGTTGCCGTAGCCATGGGAATATACCCTCCTCGACTACCATCTGGTTTAGACTTAGTTTTAAAAGATTGTTATCATGTGCCTGTAGCAAGAAGGAATTTGATTTTTGTTTCATGCCTAGCACTAGAAGGCTATGTAATTAGTTTTTAAGGACCATTGTAACATTCTTTATGAAAGAAATAAAATTGCAAGTGGTTTTCTTATTAACGGTCTTTACCAGTTACATATTGATGTATCTATTTTTAATATCGAGCAAAATGTGAATGCCATGAAATGACCTAGGGATAGTCCAAATGATAGGTATCTATGGCACCTAAGACTAGGTCATATAGCAGAAGATAGGATTAACAAATTGGAGAAAATTGGGCTATTGAGTCCATTGACTTTCGAGTCATATTCAATTTGTGAATCTTATTTTTGTGGCAAAATGACTAAGCTTCCTTTTGTAGGACATGGGGAAAGGGCCACAGATCTTCTTGCCCTAGTACATACTGATGTGTGCGGCCCATTTGATGTGCCAGCTAGAGGCAACTTTATCTACTTCATAATTTTTACTGATGATTTATCTAGGTATGGGTATGTGTATCTTATGAGACACAAGTCTAAAGCTTTTGAAAAGTTCAAAGAATTCAAACATGAAGTAGAAAAGCAAACTAGAAAATCCATTAATGTTCTTTGATCAGATCGAGGAGGTGAATACCTTAGTCAGAAATTTCTGGACTATCTCAAGAAAAATGGCATAATCTCTCAATGGACTCCACCTAGAATACCTCAACTCAATGGGATTTTAGAATGGAGGAACCGGATCCTATTAGATATGGTCCGATCCATGATGAGCTTCATAGACCTTCCTAATTTTCTTTTGGGATACAGTTTATTAACTGCAATTTACTTACTGAATAAGGTTCCTTCTAAAATTATTCCTACCACACCGTATGAGATATGGCATGGTAAGAAATCAAGTCTGAGTCATCTCAAAATTTGGGATTGTCCGGCTCATGTCAAAAGACAACAAGTGGACAAGTTAGACTTTAGGTCCTTTAGAGCTTGATTTATAGGATATCCTAAAGAGTCATTAGGATATTATTTCTACATTTCAGAAGATCACAATGTGATTGTGAGTCGACATGCCATCTTTCTTGAAAAATAGTTTATTCAAGATAGCGGCATTGAAAAGTAGATCAAGCTCGATGAGAAAGTCTCACAAGAGCAATGAGCTAAGGACCAAATGGAACCAAATCAGGTTGAGCCAATACAATCACTTCCTCCTCCACCTCGTAGATCAGAAAGGATTTTTCATCCCCTGAGAGGTACTTAGGTACTATTTTAGAGAAAATAGAGAAAATATTCCTCATAGATAATGGAGTTCATGGTGATGATCTCAAAATCTATAACAAGACGATATCGGATATCGACTCCAAGAAATGGTTAGAGGCAATGAAGTCAGAAATTGACTCGATGCACTCAAACCAAGTCTGAACCTTGGTAGATCCACCAGAAGGTATAGTACCTATTGGGTGTAAATGGATCTACAAGAGAAAGATTGGTGCAGATGGAAATGTGGAGACATTCAAATCTAGATTAGTGGCAAAAGGTTATAGTCAACGTGAAGGCATTGACTATCAGGATACCTTTTTGTTAGTAGCCATGCTTAAATCCATTCGTACATTGCTTGCTGTTGTAGCCTATTTTGATTATGAAATATGGCAAATGGCCGTGAAAATGGCATTCTTAAATGGATATCTTGCGGAAGATATCTATATGGAACAGCCACTAGGTTTCACATCCAGTGACGCTAATCACAAGGTATGCAAGCTGCAAAGAACCATATATGGACTTAAGCAAGCATCTCGGAGCTGGAATACTCATTTCAATGATGTGATCAAAATATTTGATTTCATCAAGAATGAGGAAAAATCATGTATCTTCAAAAAGATCAGTGGGAGTGCTGTTGTCTTTCTCGTATTGTACGTGGATGATATCCTCCTTATTGGGAATGATATTCCCATGTTGACCATAGTTAAAATGTAGTTATCCAAAGAATTCTCCATGAAAGATCTAGGAGAAGCATCCTTTATTCTAGGAATTAAGGTCTATAGAGATAGACCGAACAGGATGCTAGGACTTTCACAGAAGATGTACATAAAAGAAGTGCTAAAGAGGTTTAGCATGAAAAACTTTAAGAGAGGTTTGGTATCCTTCAAATATGGCATTCATCTTTCCAAAAAGATGTGCCCTAGCACACTTGAGGAAATAGAATGCATGAGCAAGATCCCTTATGCTTTAGCAATAGGGAGCCTCATGTATGCCATGCTATGTACACGACCTGATATAGCCCATGCTGTCAGTATCCCGAGCAGATATCAGTTGAATCCAAGTGAAGATCACTGGACTTCTGTAAAATATATCCTTAAGTACTTGAGAAGAACTAAGGATATGTTGTTGGTTTTTAGAAATGGAGAACTCCAAGTCTAAGGATATATGGACTCAAATTTTATGTTCCATGTAGATGATCGAAAGTCGACATCTGGAAGTTTGTTTGTGTGTAATGGTGGTGCTGTCAGTTGGAAGAGTTTCAAGTAGATGGTGATAGCAGATTCCACCATGGAAGCAAAATACATCGCTGCATCAGAAGCTATGAAGGAGGCATTCTAGTATAAGAAGTTTGCCGCAGAGATTGGAGTGATGCCATCAGATGCCATTCCTCTATACTGTGATAATAATGGCACCATAGCTCTTGCTAAGGAGCCGAGGTCTCACAAAAAATTTAAGCACATCGAGTGATGATACCACCTCATCCGTGATTACCTCGAGAAGGGTTACATCGAGGTCAAGAGAGTCGACTCCACAGACAATGCGGCGGACCCACTTACAAAGTCGTTGGGCCAGTAGAAGATCGAAGCCCACCTTGAGAAAATGGGACTTAGATTTGTAGCCAATTGACTTTAGGTCAAGTGGGAGTTTGTTAGATATGGGTGCCCTAGATGCTGGAATTAGCTAACACTTGTAATACACTTCTAGAGACAAAATTATAATTTTGATAATAAATAATAAAAAGGATTATTTTAAATCATAAATGTGTATTTAGTGTCTATGATACATCCCTTGAGTTAATGATAATGATAATTCATATTTTCAAAAGTTGAAAATTTAAGACATGAATTTTTGTTATTAACTCATAAAATGCTTCCGACCGTAGGATCATCATGAGGATGGTGATTGATCCATAAGGTTGGTGTATAATCATTTTTTTATAGTAGATAAGTCTTGAGTCTATGATATAGAGATACTAGAGCGAGAGTACAAGTACTCGTTAGAGAATGAGGGCACTGAGCGTGACCACCTCGAGCAGTCATAAGGAAGTCTACCTTCTCATCGATGATTGGCTCGAAGCTACAGTGGTGTGTCTGGTTCTTTGACCTAAGGTGCATCGGTAGTTCATCTTGAGGGTGTTATAGTTTGACTATACCATAACTCGGTCTCCTAGCCATTTGGGACACTGAGGTGTATGTTGGCTATAGCATGTTCATTGTAGGAATTGGATTGCACCAAGAGGGAATCTATCTACCTCGATAGATGAGGAGCAGCCCTATGATGATCATGAGAATCAAGTCCATAAGCCCATGGCCATGGTAGAGTGAAATAATAGAAAGAGTTTCTATTAAGGTTTTCACATCAGACTTGAATCAAATGATTAAATCATATGATAGAAATTAGGGTTTGACGAGTTCACCTTAACCCTAATCTGATCGGGGCTCAAGATAGAAGAACTTAATCACACATAGGTAGCTGCACCGAGAGGTTCATTTTCAGTTTTGATGGGTTGCCACCATATACTGCTAGGTGTCACTGGTGGATTTTGGGAGCAATTAGAATGATTTAGATGATCGATCATTCTAGTTGTCTGAATCAGAAGAGTTTTGATCCATCGAAAGGTATTTCAATATTGTCGATGATAAAGATCACGACATATCCCATTATCATACAAAACTAAACCTAACTAGATCATGCAAATAAGGGTTAGGATCTGGATATCATCAATTGGACTAACTCAGTTCAATTGATTTGAATTAGATTCAATTAGGTTCAAGAAAATCGTGCTAGCACACGATTGAGCCTAATGTTCTCCTTCTACTATCATTAAAAGTTATCTCGACAAAGCCAAATGTGTTTATGCTCACTCAGATACCTTTACCTAATCTGACTGGAGCTTGTCCAGATGAGATAAGGGTTGTCTTAATTTATGAGATAAATTGGAGACAACACCTACCATTTTCCATCACCTGCCAATTCTTGTCTTCTGACTTTGGTCAAACATTGACCTTTGATACTTAGACATCTGCCCATGTGTCATGCACCCATAGGAGAGCAGATAGGGGCTTATCCTCCTACTAGAAAATGGAAAGGAGGGGGTACCCACCTAGGGAGCCGTGCGCCCAAGGATAGGGATGCCTGGAGTCCCATACAGATGGGACTCCAGGTTGCTTCTTGGAATCAACTTAGGAGGTGCCAAGGGACTCTACTTTGATCAGTTTTGGCGGCACCTAAGGATGATTTACAGGGGCTTTCATCTGATTGGATCAAATGATGTCATATCACCAATCAGATTTAGATCTGATTGCATGAAGTGATGTGATTGGCTGGGATGATGTGGCACTGCATGGCGTAGCAGGGTCTATATAAACCCTATCTACGCCTAGCTTTCAAGAGAATCAATCCATAGCCTATAACACAAGACTGCCCCTCTCCCTCCTCCATGCCATCTTCTGATCCTCTCTCTCCTCTTCACACATAAGGAGGTTTGGGCTCCAATTTGATGCGATCCAGGTAAGAGAAAGATGACGAGAAAGGAAGAAGGCAGCACTACTGCAAGAGACGATTCCAGATCTTCAGAAGGAGTTTTGAAGATCCTCCAAATCAAATCTAGATTTGATATTTGGAGAGATGATAAAAAAGAAGAAGATCTCCAAATTCAGTCCGAGTAGATATCGGTAGAGACCAGACACTTACGTGGCTAGATCCAGAACCTCAGGCAATCAGTAAGATCATCACAGGGTAATCTGATTACCCAACAAAAGGTACAAATTAAATTAGATTTAATTTTCTTTTATTTTATTTATTAGATCTATAAAATTAGATCTAAAATATCTTAGATCTAATATGGATTCAAAAGATAAATTTTTATAATATCTTTCTTGATCCAATCAGATCTGAACGAATCTGATCCAGAAAATCTGAATTTTTCCTTCACTATCAACACTGCTAAACTTATCTCAAACACCATCTGGTTAATTAGCTTCAATTTGATCCACCTAATTCAAGCTCGGCCACTAAGCCATAATCAAGATCCATTTTGGTCTAATCAAAAATATGGACTTAACCAACTATAACTATTGTATTGGCTCTAGAGAACTCCTGATTTAATCTAATTCAACTTTTCGTTAAATTTAATCATTTTCTGTAAATAGTCCATTAGCTCTTTGATTCTAACCTTAGGTCTAATCCAATTAACAAGACTTGATTTGAGCTATCCCATGCCCCTATGATTTATGAAAAATGACATTAGATCTTTGATTCTCCAATCTAGATCTCTTAATTCTTAATTAAGTGTATTATTCAATCATGGGTTTGAAATAATTTCAATTTTGTAAAATAATTTTATAAGAATTTTATGCAAAAGTTTTCTATTTTAGAACTTGGGGTCAACCCCTCCCTGATAGGAGTTGACTCCTCACAGGTCGACCTCTATAACAAAACAGAAAGCTTAAAATCCTACCTACAATAAACGGGTCGATCCCAAAAAAAAAAGTGGTCAAACCCTACAAACATGCCAGCAACTATTGCAAAGTTTCAACCTTTCTAATTTTTGGATAAATTAAAATAAAATCAATCATAAAATCTTTTTAGATCTCATCTAAACTTATTTATGATTGTAGATTTTATTTACAATGATTAAAATAATTTTAATCATTAAGATTAGATGTTTATTACTTTTCAAACAATTGTATCTCACACAACAAAACTTAGGATTTCAAAAGTCTAAGATTTTGTAGAAAACTAAGTTCTTCCTTTTGCTTTCATCTTCATAAGGACCATCATATGGAACCCCTACACACCATAAGAGAACCCCATCGTATGGGAAGAGATGGCCTTTAAACTATGCTCTCTTATGACCGAATGTCCTGGTGACTATCTCAATCCAATTACTTGCTAATTAGATTATCTAATCTAACAAAATATCTCTGATCAAAATCAGATCTATGCAAAAAAATAATTTAGATCTAATCTAAATAACATGAAATTAGATCTCAACAGCATATAAAATCATGTTATGCAACGCTTGCTCTAATACCACTTGAAGGAGAAGTTGGATTGTTCCATGCATGCAATTTTAAAATTTTGTAGTGAAATAAGTTAGATTAAACTATTTAATCTAGATTACATGCAAGAGATCAAGTCTAAACTACCTTGCCTAGGACCTTTAATATGATTTATGATGCATATAGATCCGAAAAACAAAGTCTTGCATTGATCCCATCGATGCCCTAGATCAGGTCTAACTATTAGAACTAATCTAGTTCTAACCTAATGAACTCAGAACTCATTACCATTGCATAAGTTGATAAACACTGCTATTAATCTTGAAGATCTGAAGCTCTTGAGGGTTGCTTATAGCCGCATAGGGTGTCCAGCCTCTACGAATCCTCCACTCAAAGCTCTGATCTGATCCATCTTTTCGAGAGTACTAGCTCGTGCGAAAGATTGCCATATAGCTGATTCTTTTTCTTCTTCAGAACCTCTGAACACCTTCAGATCTAAAGAAGAACTTCAAGGAGGACTTGATGATGGAAGAAGAGCAAAGAGAACTATCAACTCTCAAAGATTTTCCTCACATAAAAATCTAGATCAGATCTAGGTCACTCTCTCACCCAAAGAGGAACTAGTTTCCTCTAGAACTCACACCAAGGGAGAAGACCACCCAAGCCTCACACCCAAAACCCTAGAACCCCTTCTTTGGCTGGAAAAAATCTCAAAGAATCTTACCTTTCATGTCCATGAGGTCACTTATATAGAGAAGAGGTTAGGGTTGATGAGTCATGGACTGGTTTGAATCAAATTCAAACTGTGACTTATCCCTATCTTAAATAGAATTCAAATCAAATCTAAATTTCACTTAATCCTCATCCAAGGGCTCTTGGAGTAGGTGACAATCAAGACTTAAGCATGTGAATTCTTCATGCAAAACTTTCTTTTGCATGGAGAAAAATTGATGCATAAGAATAGGTTGCGTAGGGTGCATAGTCCAATCCAATTGGACTCTAGATTTTAGTTATTTGGCTATAACCAAATTACACCCAAATACACCATAGTAAATCTAATCTAATTAGGTACCTTGTAGCCTCAATTAATCCTAATTAATTGAGTCAAAGATTTGATCAAATAAAAACCCATACATCCTTAGCAATTAGGTCATCCCATAACTTTATCGAGTCAAACCAAATTGAATGCAATTTAATTTGATTTGATCCATTCCTGATTATTGGTGCAGAAAATTGTTGGATGCAAGAGTTTGCTGAAGGTGGTGAAGTTGATCTCATCAATGAGACCTGCAAAAGAAAGTCTAGACTAGAGGTGGGTAGCTCTGATAGGACCCTCCGACGATCAAGTTAGCTTCCTGTCCAACAAGAATGGAGTACATTGGAGAATTAGAGTAGAGAAAAAAGCTTAGAGCCTGATAATGTATTTGGAGGATCCTTTTTATGGGTGGAGCTTGTAATAGAACGATGGTGAGAGCCATAACCAAATGTCAAAAGATCATTCGGGCCACTTAGAGTTTGTTACGAAGAGTGGGCTATCATTTGTCGCAACTTGTTGGCAGTTGAAGATCATTTGCTGGAGTTCGAATAAAAGGTTGAAGGTTTTCAAGTTAGATAGTGTAGTATCAATGCAAAGGTTCAGAACCAGAGGTTGATTCAACTGAGCTTAAAGGTTGGCTCCCAAGTTGCTGATGATGGACTCATAGATTAGGCTCTACACCTGAACCTTGATGGATCCATCTTTGAAAGCTTTCAGAAACTTGGCCACCTTCAAAGTCGATCGAGAGTAGGTGTAGGTGTCCTATTTTGGTAGGCTGGTGGTAGGCTCTTCAATGAGGACCATGACCATACTCTCTTGAAGAAGTTCGGTGGATATTCAAGATCGACTTGAAGATAAGATGAGATGGAGGAGTACCGAGATTCATTGCTTGCAAAGTGATCACTGCTTGTTCCAAATTGAAGGTCGAACACATTCTGGGGGTGAGGTCCTCTTGTTGACTCAAGTTTGTCCAGTCGATGTTCTTAGTATAGAATTGCCCAAATCTGCTACCTATAGGGTGAAGTAGAGAAGTTCAGCCACCTTTAAGATCGGCAGCTAGACAAGATCAAATGGTGCTAGGGCTCAATACTTGCTGGAGGTCTACTATCCACTTTGAGTGAGAAATCAGAACCAGTCAAATGGCAACTCCTTTCACAATTCAAGTTCATCTGGCCGAAGTTCAGTATGCCCTTGATAAGTTCTATGTTGGGAATATGCACTCTTCCCACACAGATTGGCATGGCCGTCGGTGATTAGCCAAGCAACAAGAAAGTACTTCTTAGAGATCTCTGCGGAAGCACGATTAAATAAATCAAGAAATAGAGAAGAAGAGAAGAAGAGATTTTTAAGAGAAAAGAACTTTTATTTAGCATATTTTAGCACTTTTACAACTTTGACCTATTTCCAGTATATATACTTTACAAAGGGTCAAGCCCAAGCTCATAGAAAAACTCTCCAAATCCAAACAATCCACGTATACAAAATAATAACCTGCGAAAACTGTACTGGCTAACCTGTGACTGGGTTGGCTCAGTCCCAGACTGAGCCAACCCAGTTGTGTACTTGCTAGGACTGAGCCAACCCAGTTGTGTACTATGCCAATAGCCCAAAAATGCTACTCTCTATCTGAATTTTTCTCTGAGACCTAGCTGACCCAGTCTTGAACTGAGCTGACCTAGTTTCCAACTGAGCCGGCTCAGTCTCAGAGTGAGCCGGCCTAGTTTCTAAACTTTACTGTTAAGATTGATTCTTCTTCTGGCTCACTTCTGTCTTTTCATGATCCATCTTCTCATGTTTTCAAGATTTGGGAGTGCCACTTCTAAGCTCACATTCTCCACCTTAGTACTTCTAAGTCCTTGTGAACTCATCTCTTCTCAACAGACCCATCCATACCACACATCTCTGAAAGCTATCTCTAGGAAGTACCTTCATGAGTGCATCAGACTGATTCTCCTTGGTATGGACCTTCATCAGTTCCACTTTACCTTCCTCCACCAGCTCTTTGATCTTGTGGTACCTCACGTCTATATGCTTTGTGCGTGCATGATAGATCGGGTTCTGTGCCAATAACAGAGCACTCTGACTATCACTGAATAGTGTAACCTTGCTCTGCTCCACCCCCAACTCATCGATCAGCCTCCTAAGCCAAAGGGCTTCCTTTGTAGCCTCCGTTATCCCAATGTACTCGACCTCTATAGTAGTCAAGGCCATGATTGTCTAAAGGGTTGATCTCCAAGACACCGGTCCATCATATATGTAGAAGAGGTATCCAGTAATAGACCTTCTTGTATCAAGATCACCAGCATAATTTAAATCAACAAACCCTTTCAGAGGACCTGAACCTTCACACATCTTCATAGATTATTCTCCAAATCCTTCCGGCTGTCCAACAAACATCAAACCATAATCCCTTGTTCCATGCAGATATCTCAATATCCATTTTAATGCTTTTTAGTGTTCCTTCCTAGGGTTAGCCATATATCTACTAACTGTGCTCACAGCATGTGCTATATATGATCTATAGCACACCATAGTGTACATCACACTGCCTACAATATTAGCATAAGGGATTCGTTCCATATACTCTCTCTCCTTTTTTGATTGGGGGCACTGTAACTTGGAGAGAGAAATATGGCTCGGCAATGGCGTCTCTATAGGTTTGGCCTTCTCCATCCCAAACCTCTCCAGAACCTTCTGGGCATACTTTTCTTATGACAAATGGAGCACTCCTTTGCATCTATCTCTGCAAATCTCCATTCCCAGGATTTTCTCAGTTGGATCCAAATCTTTCATCTCAAATTCAGATGATAATGCCCTTTTCAACCTTTTCACAGCATCCATGCTTCTATTAGCTATTAGCATATCATCCACATACAATAATAGGTACAGAGCATCCTTCTCATCTACATCCTTGACGTAGACACAACAATCATGTTCACATCTACTGAAACTCAGGCTCAAGACAAAGCTATCAAACCTTCGATACCACTGATGAGGGAATTATTTCAAGCCATATAAACACTTCCTAAGTAAACACACCATTTCTTCCTATCCCATCTCCATGAAACCATCTAGCTACTTCATGTAGATTCCTTCCTCCAAAGTTTCATGAAGAAAGGCCATCTTCACATCCATCTATTCCAATTTCATGTTATGCTGTGCCACCAGTGATAGCAAAACTCGAATATATGTATGATGCACCATAAGAAAAAATTTCTGTGTAGTCAATCTCTTCCCTTTGTGAGCATCCCTTTGCTACTGGCCTTCTTTTGAATCTGATTTCATCTTATTCTAAAGGTGCTTCTTTCTTTGTGAACACCCATTTTGAGTCAATAGGTCGAGCACCCTCTGGAAGATCCACCAACTACCATGTTTGATTCTTCTCAAGTGATTCCATCTCCTCCATCATGGCCTGCATCCATGAATCATAATCCTCACTCTCCATGGCCTCTGCATAATTCTCTAGATCTTCATTAGTAGTGATGAGTACATAGGAGATAACCTCATCAATGCCATATCTGACTGGTCTCCTAATAGTATGCTGGGGCTTGTGCAAAGCCACTCCCACTTGCACATCTCTGCCTGATGTCTGTGGCTGCTCCTGCACATCTGTCTGAACTACCGGCCCTTCATGCTAATTTTTAATCTGAGATAATACTTTTCTGTCCACCTCCACCTCAATAGGAACACTTCTATAAGTGGATGTAACCTGTATGCCATCATTCTCTGACTGACCATCGCTATTCACCTTTGTTTCCCTAGTTCCATCTATCCCAGACCTCCTCAAGATGCTCTTCTCATCAAAGATAACATCCCTACTGATCACTGACTTCTGTGCCTGAGAGTCCCACAGCAAGTACCCCTTGACCCCTTGTGGATATCCTATGAATGTCATCTTTTGAGATTTTGGATCCAATTTGCTCCTCTCGATTGTCTCCACATGTGTAGAGGCTATGCAACCAAAGACTTTTAGGTGGCCAAGCTCTACCTTCTTTCCACTCCAGACCACTTCTGGAATGCCTTCATTCAGCTTATAATGAGGGGACCTATTCATAAGAAAATAAGAAAAAATTAGAGCATCACCCCAAAAGGACTTTGAGAGTGATGTCTGCAGCCTCAAACTCCGTGCCTTCTTGATCAATGTTCGGTTCATTCTCTCCACAATACCATTCTACTGGGGAGTCATCCTCATAGTGTAATGGCATTTGATGCCATTTTTCTCATAGTACCTCCTGAACTCTCGGCTAGTATACTATCCTCTATTGTCTGACCTCAGACACTTTACCTGTGTTCCTGACTTCTCTAGTTCAGCTCTCTAAGCTCTGAACTAGATAAACACCTCTAATTTTTTTTTGATCAGATAAATCCATACCTTCCTTGAGAAATCATCAATGAAAGTAATAAAATATTTTGCCCCACCTCTAGCTGATACAGGAGCTGGTCCCCACACATCCGAGAGCACTAAATCCAGCACTCCCTCGCTGCGCTTGGTACTTCTAGCAAACTTCATCCTACGCTTTTTGCCAAAGATACATGGCTTATAAATATCTGTGCCCTCCTTCTTCAGGGCTGGGATTATACCTCTTCTGCTTAGTTTTGTGAGCCCACGGTCACTCATATGATCTATTCGATAGTGCCACAATCGATATAAAATCTGCTCCTCCTATGCCACTGCTAGTACCTTTGCACTATCATTTACCACTAAGCCTTCCATTCTATAAAGATTGTTGCTTGATTTTCTATCTCTCATCATTACCAAAGCTTTCTTGAAAATTTTTAGACATCCACTGCCAGTCTAGCTACTAAAAGCATAATCCTGCTCCTCTAAGTAGTCCAAAGAAATCAAATTCTTTTTCATCTCTGGTACATGCTTGATATTTGATAATGTACGAATGATTTCATCATACATCCTCATCCTGATAGAGCCAATTCCAGCTACTTTGCATGAGTGATCATCTCCAAGGCTGACACTTTCACCATCGACTTTCTGGTAGATAGCAAACCACTTTCAATGAAAAGTATAGTGGTGCGAGCATGCTGAATCTAATATCCACATAGTATTGCACTCTATGGTTCCATCTGATATAACTAGCAGGTCTTCTCCACTCTCATAGAAGCTATATCATGTTCCTTGCTAGCCTTCCCTTTTTCTGATCTCAAAAGAGGACAATCTCTCCTTAAGTGTCTAGGCTGATGATATTTATAACATTTCAATGTCATCTTCCTCTGATCGTGAGACTTTGACCTACCCTTAGATTTTCCTCTTGTCTTCTCATTTGATTTTTCCTATCTAACATTCAATGCCAAGATCTCAGACTTAGGATCTTCTTTGCAGATCTTCTTTCTTTGCTCATTTGATCTCAGCACACCAACAATCTATTCATAGTTTAGGGTCTCCTTTCTATAAATTAGAGTTGTTATGAGACCATCATATGAACCTGGGAGAGAACAAAATAACAACAATGCCCGATCCTCCTCATTGATCTTCACATCCAAACTCATCACCTCAGAACACACCTGATTGAACCTTTGGATATGTGCAATAAGATCTCTGCCTTCGGGCATCCTCAGACTATAAAGTTGTTTCTTTAATCACAGCTTGTTCATCATGTTCTTCCCCATGTATGTATTCTCCAATCTCTCCCAGAGCCTCTTTATCGTAGTCTCTGTGCAAACCTCGGGCAAAACCTGATCGACCAAGCACATCCGGATTGTGCTAAAAGCAATTTCCTCTAACTCTTCCCAATCCTCAACACTGATCTTTTTTTATTTTTCTTTTATTAAGATCTTGTAGATCCTCTGCTGAACCAACAAGTCCTTTACTCTTTGTTGCGATAGGGTAAAGTTTTCCTTACCGTCGAGCTTCTTAAAATCTATCTTGAATCCACTTGATCCCATGACTTTAAACAAGTCAAGAATAGATCCCTAACACCCTTCACGATCACACACCAGTAAAACTATCATTCAAAGAAGATCTAACTAGCCCTAGATCCTCTTTCCAAACTTCTGTATCATCGTTCCTCCATGTAAACAATCTCCACCTCAATCTAGAGACAACCATGAAGCAAACTAAAAGTTTTAGGATAAAATCTGGTGCAACAGATCCTGGATGTAGTAAATCTTAGGTGTCTTTTTTTTTCATGCAACACCACTCTGATACTAAGTGTTGAAAATATGCACTCTTTCCATATGGATCAGCATGGCCGCTGGTGATTAGCCAAGCAATAAGAAAGTACTTCTTAGAGATCTCTACGGAAGCATGATCAAATAAATCAAGAAATAAAGAAGAAGAGAAGAAGAGATTTTCAGAAAAAAAGAGCTTTTATTCAGCACATTTCAGCATTTTTACAATCTTGACCTATTTTCAGTATATATACTTTACAAAAGGTCAAGCCCAAGCTCATAGAAAAACTCTCCAAACCCAAACAACCCAAGTATACAAAATAATAACCCACGAAAATTAAGCCGGCCCAGTTTCAGACTGAGCCAACCCAATTGTGTACCATGCCAATAGCCCAAAAATACTGCTCTCTATCTGGATTTTGCTCTAAGACCTAGCCAATCCAGTCTTGAACTGAGCTGACCTAGTTTCCAACTGAGCTGGCTCAGTCTCAGAGTAAGCCAACCCAGTTTCTAAACTTGACTATTGAGACTGATTCTTCTTTTGGCTCGCTCCCATCTTCCCATGACCTGTCTTCTCATATTTTCAAGATTTGGGAGTGCCACTTCTAAGCTCACATTCTATAATTATCGAGAGAAAGCTGACAGGATTGTCTTTAAGAGGGTCGTCTGATGTACAAGGTCTAAAGGATGACCTTCCAGAACTTACTTGGAGCAGGAAAACAACTTGGTTAAAGTTCAGACTTAACCATCATTGCTCTAGATAGCACTATACCAAGGTTAGACATTTGATTAGACTTCGACAGGAGCATTTTTACCCCCAACACTTGTCCTCCTACTTTCAAGTTCAAAGTTCAAATGAAGGAAGTACCAAAATTGAGAGATCCTTTCTTTATTCATAATTGGAAGAAAAAGTTTTTCTTTATTTTTTGTCCTTCTATAGAGTTAGGGCTTCCTTCATAGGGTCAGCTGAAGAATTTGGTCTGTAGAGCCCCGAGATTAGAAAGAGAGGATCTCGACTCTATCAGTAAATTGAGAGACTATCAAGCTCCTTCATTGTCTGAACTAGTTGATAGCCAAACCTTATACAACCTCGGCCTAAGCTCTTTCAACCCCAAAGGTATATATTTATGCCTTCTTCCATCCCTTTTATCTTTCTTCTAACCTCATAAACTTTTAAGGAGTACACTACCAAGAAGTACCATTTGAGTAAGGAGCTCGAGGAGACCAAGAAGCATGCCAACGAAAAATCCTAGATGTTAATTGCGAAGGTCAGCTCCCTAGAAGTCGAACTTAGAGCAGCAAAAGAGAAGATTCTACTAATAGAGAGGAGCTCAACATGATCCATCGATCGAGAAGAGTATGGCTATAGGATTGGTGCAAGAGATTCTCCGAGCTTCAGAGTCAATTGAAGGCAGCTGAGGATTCATACAATACTTACAGGCTCAGTTGGTGCGATCAAGTTACTAATGTTAAGCGAAAGCTTTGAGTGGCCAACGGGGAGATAGCTTGACTTCAAAAGTAATTAGCAGATAGGGCTCGAGCTGGCTCAAGTGCAGATATGGACAAAGTGGCTACTTTGAAGAGTACCCTCAAAGATCTTACAGTGACATTTGAGAAGACCGAGAACGAGTTCCTTCAAGTCAAAATCCGGATGACCTATTAGGAGAATTAGATAAAGGATGCTGAGGCTGAATCCATAGATTTGAGGAAGAGACTAAGAGAAGTAGAGGAGAACTTCTGGAGGTCCCAAAAATTACTTGGCAAGAGCTTGGCTGCAAAGTGAGATCTCAAAGGGAAAGTAAATGACCTAAAACATTCCCTCGTAATGGCAAGAGCTAGTAGCTCAAAGTCCGAGTAGGACTTCATTCATGTTTTCTCTTTTTTTTTTGAATGTAATCAATCTCAAAGACCTTCATTTGTAATGCACTCTATTTCAATGAAATGATCCTTCTTTTGTTCATCCTTCATTGTCTTGCTTTGATTTAATACTTGTAGAATTCATTGTTTATGTGCCATGTCTCTGATGTTGGTGTCATTTTGCAATGGTAATCCTGTCTGACATCTTGTAGGCATGTCCTTTTCATTTATGAACAAGAGTCCTCCAAACCTATTTTGCATTTAGTCTTTCTCCCAATTTAGAAACTGGGGGCTTTCATTTCCCTTGTAGAGGTCTTCATCAACATTAAGACCGAAGGAAATAGATCTAGGATTTCAAGGTTAGATTTTAAAACTTTTTCAAATCTATGTAGTGAAAGAGATGAATTAATCATATTAATTCATAAGTACACAAGAAATCATCCTAGATTTAGGATCCTATTACATGATTAAAGTATGTAATTAAATTAGAAATTAAAAGATGAAAAGAAAATTTCATATTGATTATATCAACAAGAAAACTACACTAGATTAGATCTAGGTATGAAACAGGGAGATCATATCACCCTTACCTTTGCAAGTTAGACATTCTAACTCACTGATCTAGGGCTGAGGTTGATGCTCTGAGCTGCACACATGTCCAGCCTCTAAAATATGTCCACACAAGCCCTCAATCGCTGATCAAAAGTTCGATGGCTGGAAATTAGCATAGTATGCTAGTACTGTGCTGATCCTTCTTCGACAGTCAATCTAGATCTTTCTTCTTCAAAACTTGGACTCTCCAACTTTTAGAAAGAAGGAGGAAGATTTGTGAATCTAAGACACCTCTCAAAAAACTCACAAAAAAGATGGAGGAAAAACCTAGAAGAAGATCCTTCTTCGTTGTTTCTCTCACCAAGACACTAAGATTGTGTCTTCTCAAAACCCCATGTCCAAGCCTGATTATGCCCAACTCTTCTCATGCCCAAAGCCCTCTCTCTTGATTCTATAATCTCTAAAAAAATCAGGCCCAAAGATCCTTTGAATAGAGAGTTACGACAAAGTCCTTATTTAGGTCAAATACCTAGTCAGGACTTATCCAAATAAGGCAACATATGGGGTGCCCAACTCGTGGGTGCCCCCTCCCTTTTTTTTAGGTGTGGACCACAACATTTTGTCACACAAAATGTCTTCTTTTCCATTGAAAATCCCAAAGAAAAAATAGGGAGTGGGCAGCACAAAGGAAGGAGGTTATTTTTTTCTTAAAATTCTATCTCATAGAATTTAAATCAAAACCAACTCCTTATTTGACTTGGTCCACAACAAATTGCCATGTAAGAAAGAAGGGGGGCAACTGGGGGTGCTCGTGAACTCCCTTGGGACATGGAAAATTCATGCAAAAAGAAATAAGGGGCGTGAGAAGCCAAGTGGCGCAAGGAGAGAAGTCCTAGTCTCACTAGGACTTCTATTTTGACTTGATCAAAGTGATCTATGAATCAAATTAAATCAAAATAATATTGAAAAACATGCAGGGTTTCATGCATAGATTTTAAAACTTTTTTAAAATATAGAGCAGTGGAAGACATAGATTAAACTATTTAATCTACAACATGCATATAATCAAATTATAAAACCCTATATCAAGGATCTATAACATGTTATGATACAAAAATAAATCTAAAAATAAATTAATCATAAGTTGTATTGATCATATCAATACCTAGATCTTGAATAATTCTAGATCTAACCCTAGATCAGATTTAGATTACCAAGAGATCAAATCTCTCACCATTGCATGGGTCGAAAACTCTGTGGTTGAATTCGTTGTTGCCTTTGGAGCCATACACGTGTCCGACCTCTATAAGTGGTCCATACAAATCTACAACATAGATCGAAGGTTCTTCGAATGAAGATCCGCTCGAAGTGCTAGCTTCTTGCGAATCCCTCCTAATGGTTAATCAAATACATGTTCTTCGGATCTCTTGGACACTCCAAGAGATGAAGAATATGAGAAGGAATAAGGTAGAAATCCAACCCTTGGATCTCCCAAAAATTAAAAAATAAGAACATGAAAAAATAAATCCTAAGAGAAGACAAATCTTCTCCTTCAGGACATCAATGATTGATGTCCTAAAAATATCTCTATGCTAGGACAAGAGAAGACCTTCTCCTCAAGGATTTTTCTTAAGTTTTTAGATCTAATATTTTTAATTTTCATCATATAAAATTCTCACAAAAATTGAAGAGGAAAGGTTCTCCAAGAAATCCTAAGAGAAGACCTTTCTTCTCTTCTCCTTCTCTCATCAGGACATAATCAGATCATGTCCAAAAAATAACACCATGCCCCAACAACTTGGAGCACTCATCCCCATATCCAAATCCACTCTCTCTCTTATATTTTTATCATATAAAAATTATAAATAAAATTAAGAAGAGAGAAATATAAAAGAAAAAATATAAGAGAAGACAATCTTCTCTTACCTTGTCTCTTCAAGCCATCAACCTTTGATGTCTTAATTGAAGACTCTTCTCCATGAATCTTCACACCACAAATCCTCCATTCCTTCTCCTCCTTTTTCTCTAATTTTTTATGATTTGTTTAGGATTTTTCACATCCTCTAACCATCTCATAAGAGGCATCCACCTTTTATTGCATGACTAGGTCAAAACCTAGTCAAAGGAGGACTTCTATGGGGTGTCCAACTCTTGGACGCCCCTCTCTTGATGTTTTTCATGAGAACCATCAAATCCACATCCCAAAAAACCTGAGAGAAAGGTGGAGAAGTTAAATATGGCATGGGTTATGTGGGCGCACAAGAGGGGAAGAAGTTTTGGTCAAAGGAGACTCTTCCAAGTAGAAAACAAATCCCAACTTTTTCCAAGTCTTGACCAAGCCATAAAAAATTCCCAAAAATATGAATTATGGGGCATGGAAGGCCTTCTTAGGCATGGAAATACATATATAAAAATCAAAAATTAATTAAGATGGACATGAGGTCTTAGGTGCAAGAGAAAGAGAGTCCCAATCCAACTAGGACTCCTCTTGTTTAACTAGGTCAAAATAGTTTTGAATCTAATTTAAATCTCATTTAAATCAGATCAAATGAAACCCAATTAATGATGATCCTAGTCTAACTAAGGGTCTAATTAAATTAAATTAAATTTAGATTTAAATCTAATTTAAATGCTTAGTCAATTAGGTGCACCTAAGTCCTGGTCAAACAAGGAATTGTTCTTTCTTGCAATTGGCTTATTCAATAAACCAACTAGACTTAATCTAATTAAGTCTAAACTAATTATAATTGAATCTAATTCAATTAGACTTTATCTCAACCTGATTGCTTAATCAAATTAAGCTAATTAGCAATCCAATTGCTAATCAATCCTCCTACAATTCTTGCATTAGGTTAAACATCAATCGCATTGAATGTTTGACCTCAAAATGATTCTCAATTATCGATTAACCATCTAATCAGATTGCAAGCTCTAATGTGTGTGACCCCATAGATTCAAGCCTAAGCCAGTAGCATAGAAATCAATTTTTATACTAATCGAAGTTACCATCTAGCAATGGTTCTCGATGTCCAGATAGGTCGAATGTATACAAAGCAACATTCTTAGAACCCTGGTCCAGATAGTACGCTATCAAACACTCATACAAGTCATCTCTATTGTGTCTCAAAATTTTGCAAATCCCATGACACCTTACTAGGATTACCCAGGCCTAGGTTTTGCTAAATTGGAACACGAGTCATTCTCTTCCTGAAGTTAATCAGGAGTGGTCAATCTTCTATTGACTCACACACCGACTTTACAAGTACTTTACTGTACCCAAAAACTTTTTGAACCTATATTAGAAATATAAGCAGTCCGACATGAAAGTATAGTGAGTTGCTTTCCAGTCACCATGGTGATCTCAAGTCGAAGTGATACTTATACCCATTGGCCTTAGCTAGCGACTCTTGACAGTAGAGTGCTACATTGGTCATGTTTAGTGTAGATGTACTCCTACATCTCACCTAGATGCCATACCAGTGTCTCCACACCACTTAGCTATGAGGACAACCAATGCATATGGCATACAGTGACCTACACTCGATAAGTTATCATCCTTATTAATAACTTATCATTTGATCGTGAATAATTTAAGAACCATCCGATAAATCCTTCTTTATCGATTGATTGTCGTTCTAAGGATTTTATCATAATTTAGGAGTTTATTGAAGGAAGATAGAACTTTTATGATGAACCAGTCAAATAACTATTATTATTAAATAATTCATACACTAATTCCAATCATCTACTACTTAGATGATTAGCTTTAGGACACATTTTCCAACAACTTCCTCTTAGACTAAAGCCAATCAGAATGATATCAAATATCCTATCTTCTACTTGAGTTCATAGAACTCCTTAGTTCTGAGGCCCTAGCAAATGGGTTGGTCAAGTTCTCCTTTTCCATTGATCTTCTAAAGATCGACATCACCCTGATAAAAAATCAAAGGTGATAGCAATGCAGAATATGCTGGTTCTTTGGTTCTTTAGTCTGAGCTTTGGCTCCAGTGCTACGATAGGACTGGACCATCGATGGAGAATGCCACTCCCAACTTGTTAATGAACCTCAGCATCTATACAGCTTACATGGCAGCATCATATGCCATGATGTCTCTACATCACTAACTAAATAGGCTAAAGTATTCTGCTTGGAACCTTTCCAGCAATTTGCTCCTATAATTAGGATATGATCCGATATTTTCTTATTATCATCTTATTCTGATTGAAATTAAAACATCCACATGTTTTAAGTCAGTATTTTCATATTCGAGTCACTGGACCTTAGTATTTTTCAAATACTTAAAAATTATCCATACAATCTTTCAGTGGTTCTCACTTGGATTAGTATCTTCTCACTACCCTTAGTGAGTATACCATATCTGATCTTATACATGGAGAAATAAGATGACAGCTAAACCTTTATTCCTTGCAATGCTGGGATATCATTTTCGATTAAGAGAATTTCATCTGCAGACAACACAAGGAATAACACTATAGAATATTTTGCCCAATTACAAATGCAGGATTTGTCTTTGTTCATAACAAAGACATACATTCCAAACATATGTTCTAATTCTGAGGTAATTGCCAAACGGACCTTAAGGTCTTTACCTTCCCATCTGTGCTACTCTGATCCTTTTGAAAATCTATTCACACCCAATGGATTTTATCCCTTTAGGTGAATCAACTAGTGTCCATACACTATTGATTTTCATGGACTTCAATTTGGATCATGTGGCTCCAAGCCACTTTTCAGAGTGAAATCATTGCATTGTATCCCTATAGATGATCGGATCCTTATTATTCTCATCGAGCTCAATAGGATCGCCATCCCAGACCTAGATACTGAAATATCTATCTAGCTAACATGGTATTCTACTAGATCTCCTTAAAGGTGATAATTTAATGGGCTCCAGATTTGATTTGATCAAATCCAATTCTATAGGTTTACTAGATTATGTCGGTTCTTTTCTACCAATCAAACTTTTTCAAGTTCAACTTGATTGACATCAGTTCCTTCTCTAAGGAACTTCTTTCCAAAAGAAATACCCTACTGCTGATGAACATCTTATATTCTTTAGCATAGTAGAATTAATAACCCTAAAATACTTATTGGATCAGGATTCAAGTTTATCTGTGTACAAATATATGACATAGGCTGATCAACTCCAAACACGAAAGTGAGAAAGTCTAGGTCTATGCCTGATCAATATCCCATATAGAATCTATGCGATAGATTTACTCAGAACCTCTTTTAGAGTAAAACTAGTAGCCACAAGAGCACAATCTTGAAATAGGCAAACAAGTAAATCCTATAGTAGATTGAACCATGTCTAACAAAATTCAATTTCTTCTTTCAGATACGCTATGTTTCGAAAAGAAATCCACTTGAGAGAGAATCTAATTGTCTCCTAGATATATCAAAATCTCACTAGATAAGTACTCGCCACCTTGATCTGATCGAAGAGCTTTAATATCTTATCTAGTTTATTTTTCTATTTCATTATTGATTCATTTGAAAATTTCAAATGATTCAGATCGGATGCATACATGCTTAGATAAGTCATCTGTAATGAAATACTAATATCTTTCTATGGCACTTAAGTTCATAAGTCTACATGCATCACTATGTATGAGACTTAGAACTTTATTGGCTCCTTCATCTTTTTAGTAAAAGGTGACTTGGTCATCTTCTCAAGAAGACAAGATTCACAGGCTATCAATGATTCACAATCATTGATGTCGAGATTTTCCTCTCAAGCTAATCCATTTATTCTATTCTTGTCAAGATGACTAAGCCTATAATATCAAAGATAAATATTCATGACATAATCTAACTTGGGTGTGCACATTACACTTAACAGGCTATATAAATATTAAATATTATTTCTTTATTATCCATATATTATTATAATATTATTCATAATAATATCACAATAATTTTCTTTATTGATAAATGATAACCATCTCTGATCAAAAGGCCATTAAAGATCACATTTATCATAAACGATGGACAATAGTGATAATCACTCAAAATGACATCTATTGAAAATAAGCTTGATAATTCCTAAAGCTAGGATTGAAAAAAAACTTCTATCCCCAACATTCAAGTATTTCTCATCATTTTTAAATATCCCACTTACTTGTAGTCTCTGCAATAAATTGCATAAGACTACCGGCATCTAATACCCATGTAGTATAATTATTTACAGAAAAATTTTGAGGTGTTATCATATAACATCTTTAATGAGCAACTTTTGCTTCTTTCTCTTGTTCTGCCTATTATGGTCAAGGAAAGCAAGACAATCTTCTTCCTATGACCCTACTTCTAACATTAGAAGCACTATGCCTAATTTGGGTTAACCTTGGATTAATTGTTTTGACTGCGCTTAGAAGCCCCGGTACAAACTCATTCATATTGTTGAAGTAAATTCAACTCTCGATACTAATTATCAAAGTTGGATCCCATAAGTCATCACTGTCTAACAGTGATAGGAGCAATTAGGGTTTAGCCTTAATTTGAGAAAAGAGAACATTGACCTAAGTATATGAATTATATTAAGCCTAAAGACTTGGACTTTAGTCTAAAGGTTCATCCACTATTTTATTTGAATTGGTAGCCTCTACCTCCAATTCGAAGAATTACTTTAATTTTCTAGTAGGTACTAGAATCCACATAGACTGCACCCAAGTCCAACTACGGTTGGTCAACTCATGTACATCTAAAGATAGGTTAATAACCAATTATTTCTCCAAACAACTTTTAGTAATTTAATTTTACCCCAGAAACCTAATCAGTAGGCTAGAGCCTCCACTATAAGGATCCGATTATGTCTAACCATTAACATGAGCATACTTGGTGCATCTAACAAATGAATGATTAAGTCCAACAATGGTTGGTCAACCTAACCACCATTAGAGAGACACATCCAAATCATCATATGATGAATGATAATTTTATTAGTCAACAAGCACCAGGCCTATGGGCCTCTAATGATTATTGAGTTATTGGACTCATTATCAAACACCTTAATGGGAGTCTATGACTTGATTATCTCCATAACTTCATCATTTTAAGGACCTAATAATTTTAAAAAATTTAAATTATTAGTGATTTAAGGATAGAAAGGATATGGACCAATTTGCTCTCATTGACTTCACCCAGTCAGGTCCTCCCACTGACTTCACAAGTCACTGATGAGGATTGGGATCAATTTTAATCCATGGGCACCTATATTAGTCTTACTAAATGAAATTGGTCTCACTAATTTTCTATGTGACATGGGTTAGCTCAAATCAATAAGCAACCTAATCGAAATCTGATTAACCACATTGGTCAGGTAAGTGAGATCGATGGGAGGATCTTCCAAGGCTTGCCTTAGACACCATCAAAAGTGGCCAGGTAAGTAGGCTGCTAATTAAAAATCATCGATCTAGAATGCTAGACTTACCTTAGACACTAATTGATTTATCAGTTTTGATTTAGTTTGCCTAAAAACTCGGCATAGACCATTGAGACACGATCAGGTCCATTTGTTAGATATATGGACTTTGATCAACTATAATTATTGAATTGATCTGTAAAAAAAAAAAGACCTAATCCTAATTAACTATTAATTAGATTTGATCAATTTCTTAACTAAGTCCATATTTAATCTAATTCTAGGTCTAACCCATTTAATGACCTGATCAAAACTAACCCATTTAACCTTTAACCCAAGTTTTATGAAATTATTTTAGGATCTTCAAATCATAAATCTAGATCCTAAATAATCACTTAATTCTCAATTAAGTTCAAAGTTTTGATTTATGGAACCTCAAAACTAGTTTCTGATTTTATTATTTAAAATATTTTTAAATTATAAATAATTTATATTGAATCATATTCAATACATGATTTTAGATCTGATTTATTTCATTATTTAGATCATGTCCTAGGATTTCGAATCTATGATTTTTTGGAAAGTAAGTTCTCAATTTAAATTCTATAAAATAAATATGTCATACATATACATTCTAGATTCAAAACAAAAATTATATATCAACATATGCAATAAAAAAATCTAGATCTAAACATAAAACACATCATGTGGATCAGATCATAAACCATTTAAAATTAGATTTAAAATTTAAAAATTAATCATAAATCTCTTTAGATCTCATCTAACATATTTATGACTTAGATTTTATGGATCAGCACATACTAGGATAACCTTTCTACTGTAAAAGATAAACCTTACAGCAGGACAATCTTATGACAGTTTATGCAATCTTGATATTATTTAAATCTAATCTAAATAATCTAAAATAGTTTAAATATCTATTTAGTTTTAGATTTAAACTAAAAAATTAAATCATAAATTTTTTTAGATCTAATCTAAATTATTTATGATTCAGATTCAGATCAGTACATACTAGGACTACCTTTTTATTATGAGGGATTAACCTTACAACAGGACAATCTTATGGCAGTATGTATGATCTTTAATTAATTTTAATTTTTAGATTTAATTTAATGCAAATATGATCACATTATAAAAGAACTTAGATGCTCTGATACCACTATTGAGAAACATACAGGATTTTATGCATAGATTTCAAAACTTTTTCGAAATATAGAGCAACAAAAGACATAAATTAAACTACTTAATCTACAACATATATGTAATCAAATTATAAAACCCTACATCAAGGATCTATAACATGTTATGATGTAAATATAAATCAAAAAATAAATTAATCATAAGTTGTATTGATCATATAGATACCTAGATCAACAATAATTCTAGATCTAACCCTAGATCAGATCTAGGTTACCAAGAGATCAAATCTCTTATCTTTGCATGGGTCAAGAACTCCATGGTTGAATTTGCTATTGCTTTTGGATCTGTACACACATTCGACCTCTATAGTTGATCCACATGAACCTATAATACAGATTGGAGGTTCATCGAACGAAGATCCATTCGAAGTGCTAGCTTCTCGTGGATCCCTCCTAATGGTTAATCAAATACATATTCTTCGGATCTTTTGGACACTCCAAGAGATGAAGAATATAAGAAGGAACAAGGGAGAAATCCAACCCTTAGATCTCCTAAAAATTAAAAGATAAGAACATGAAAAAATAAATCCTAAGAGAAGAGAAATCTTCTCCTTCAAGACATCAACGATTGATGTCCTAAAAACATCTCTATGCTAGGACAAGAGGAGACCTTTTTCTCTAGAATTTTTCTTAAGTTTTCAAATCTAATATTTTTAATTTTCATCATATAGAATTTTCATAAAAATTGGAGAGACAAGGTTCTCCAAGAAACCCTAAGAGAAGACCTTTCTTCTCTTCTCCTTCTCTCATCAGGACATGATCGATCATGTCCAAAAAATAACACCATGCCCCAACAACTTGGAGCACTCATCCCTATAACCAAATTCTCTCTCTCTCTCAAATTTTAATCACATAAAAATCATAAATAAAATAGAAAGAGAGACACATAAAAGAAAAAATATAAGAGTAGACAATCTTCTCTTATCTTGTCTCTTCAAGACATCAACCTTTGATGTCTTAATTGAAGGCTCTTCTCCATGAATCTATTGGAAATATGTCCCAAAGTCAATCATCAACCTATTGATGGTTGTACTACTTATTGTACTTATATATGAATTATCAAATAATAAAAGTTATTTTAGTATTTTTCATCATAAATTCTCTTATCTTCTAATGAACTCCTGTGTTGTGATAAAGTCCTTAGGACTATCTAGATTTGACAAAGAAGAATTTATCATTTAGTCCTTAAATTGTTCACGATCAAAAGATACGTTGTTACTTAGGATGACAATACTTATCGAGTATAGGTTGTTATGTGCCATATAGGTCGATTGTCCTCATAACCAAAGAGTGTTGAGACACTGGCATGGCATGCAAGTGAGATGTATGGATACATCTGCACTGAACGTAACCAACTCTAGAGCTTTTCTTCTATCAAAATTAGCTCCGAAGGATATGGGTATAAGTGTTCCTTAGACCTGAAACCACCATGGTGACTTGCAAGCAACTCACTGTACTTAGGTACTGGACTATCTAAATTTTTAATTCAGTAATTGAAGGCTATGGAGTGCAGTCAAGTACTTGGCTTGTCAGTGTGTGAGTCACGATGAGATTGACCCCTCCAAGTGTTGGAGCAAGTGCATCGCTATATTTTAATTTAGCAAATCCTCGATCGGGATAGTCCATATGATGGATGCTAAATTTTGAAATATACTGTGAATGAATTTTAGGATTGATAGTAAATCCTAAATCATTCTTTAAGCACTGAGATCAAGGAAATGAATTATACGGTAATCATATTCCATAGGTTCGTCATTTTTGCATTGCGATTTTTTGATCTATCAGAATGTCAAGTTTTTTTTGCTAGATGGTCACATCGATTGGTACAAAAAATTAATTTTTATGCTACCGACTTAGGATTCAAACCTATAGGATCACACACATAAGGAGTTCCTACCTGATCTGATTGCTGATCATGAGTCTTGATGACCTAGGATACTGCGGTCAAGAGTCCCATTGGGACTCTATGACCAAGAGTCCCACTAGATTGGGACTCTGAGTTCTACTCATCTAAGACTATCTAATCAAAAGTCCCACTATTCTAAGACTCTAACATCATGAGTTTCATTCATTTGGGACATCAGGTTCAAGAGTCCCACTAGATTGGGTCTCTTTCGGAGTTTCATGTTGATGGAACTCTATTGTCCGGTAGTCCATCCGATTTGAACTTAAATATTTTTAGAGGATTAATTAGAAATTTAATTACTGATTAGCTCAATTTGATTGAGTAATGAGGATTTGATCTAGTTTGATTGAATTTGATTCGATTGGGTTTGACCCGATCAAGTCATGAGATGATCTAATCGCTATGGAAGTTTTGACTCTGATTTGATCAGAATCTGGATCTAATTAATTTTTAATTTTATTAGGATTTTATTGGATTAGGCTAAGTCTAATTTAATTGGATTTAACATAGTCTAATTATGTCTAGATTAATTGGTTTGGTTGAAACTAATTAGGACCAAGTCAAATAAAGTTTGAATTCAAACTCTCCCATGTGCCCACCATTTTTGACTTTTCCACTCTTGTTCCATGCCCAAAATATTTGTACATCACTTTTCTCTCACCCAAAAGATTTCTACACCTTCTCTCTTATCTTCTTTTGATCTGGTCTAAGGGTTGGATCGGTTCAAAGTAAGTTGAGTTTTGAATTCAACTCAGTTTGTTGGAGGTTGGAACCAATCCAACCTTATCTGCTTCCCATGCCCTCCCTTTTGTTTGTCGAATATTTTTTAGAGAAATCAAAATATGCACACATAGAAGGAGAGTCCTACTATGTGTTAAACATTTGAGAGGGGACGTTGGATAAGGATAAGATGCTCACTTGATTTTTGAAATCAAGTGAGTGGTTAAAACCTCCCAACCACTCAACCCTTATCTCTTTCCATGTAATTTTCTCATGGAATTCAAGTCAATGAATTATGAGAATTTTTTTGCAATCACTAGAAGGGGTCATCATTATGTGGTAAAAATTTTAGAGCGATTGGTCATTATTTTTGGGTGAAAAACATCTTGGAGTGAAGGTGAGCATGGTCCTACAGCACTTCACTTTTCCCTCATGCCTCTCTTCTCTTCTGATTTTTACCTCTAGAGATACCCAATTTTTAGATATAATCTAAAAAGGGTTTATAGATCTAAAAATTATCTTTCCACAAAAGCTAGTTTCATGGAAAAACTCTACACAGAGAGGGCGTGATAGGATTTTTAGTGTGTTAGGGTTTTTGGGCTGAGTGAAACCCTAGTTTTGGGAATCTAGGTTTGGGTGGAGAGATCGAGTGCTATGAGCATCGGATCACCACCAAATTTGAAACACCTCTTCATCATCCTCTAGTATTTATATTCTAATTTTTTGGGATATATAAAAAATTAAAAACTATATGATTGATTGGATCGATTGTGATCAGCCATCGAAGGCTTCGATGAGGAGCTAGCACTCCGATGGAGCTGGTCGGGACCAGGAGCTCCGTATGGGCCATCCATAGAGACTGAACGAGTGTGCAGCAATAGCGTAACACCATAGCTTCTTTCTATGGATTTAGATCATGGAGATCAACTACCCACTAAAAGGTATTAAGTTCTAAACTCGTATCGATCAGTAGATTCGATTTGCTGATCGAATGCATTTTATTTTTCTATCACATAATAGCATGTTTAGATCCTAAGTAGGATTTATTTAATATGATCAATATATACATAGTATTAATTTTAGATTAATATTTGCTTTTGCTGCTATTTTATTTGAAAAAATTTTGAAAATGTATGCTTAAACCCTACATGATTTTCTTCAATTGGTATCAAAGCAGGTTCGCTAAACATGATATGCTTGCATATTTTAAATTGATAATTTAGATTTAATCTAAATATTAATCTAATAATCTAATTTATTAGATCTAAAAATTAAAATCATGATCGTACAGATTGCAGGTTGTCCTGCTGTAGAGTTTACCTCCTACAGTTAAAAGATTATCTTGGTACGTTGCTGATCTATATCATTAATCATAAAATCTTAGATTTAATCTAATATTTTTATGGTCTAATTATATTAGGCTTTAATCTGATTTGTTACATGAATGCATAATTAGATAAAGTTTGATTCATGATTTAGTATTATATAGTGTATATAGTTTTAGATTAAATCCTACAACTAGTATTGTTTGTGAATTGAGCTGATTCAATTTTAAAGTGAGTCAACTCAATTGGTGAATAACACTAAGTTATAAAGAACCTTTCAAAAATTTAAAAAATATTTTCAAAATGTCAAACCCTAACCCACAGCCCATAAACTTAATTAAATATTAAGTATAATGATTTAGTGTCTAGAATTGTGATTAAGACTCTAAGTCATCAATCATAAAATGTGGGTTATTGGGTTAGTTGAATTAGATCCATAAATTGGGTTGGACCTAAGATTAGTTAAAGAGTGGACTAAATTAGAGTAATTGATCAAATCTAATTAAATGTTAATTTAGATTAGATCAAGGACTCTATAGACTCAATTATAATAGTTGTAATTGGTCAAGTCCATACCTTTAATGAGGACCAAATGGACTTGATTTATGGCTACGCGGTCGGACTCGAAATTACTAGGTTGGTCAAATTAAAACTAATAAATTGGTTGGTGTTTAAGGTAAGTTTGGTAGTTTGACCAGTGGTTTTTAATTGGGAGCTACTCATGCTAATACAATCTTTGACGAGTTAATGACATATCCCTTCCACTGATCTCACTTACCTAGCCATCCTGATGAGTTAGGTTTTGATTAGAACACTTAGTGATTCAAACTCACCCATGTCAATTAGGTAAATCAATCTGATTGATTTAGGTACTCCTAATGCTAGCTTAGATTAGATCCTTTTTTATCTGACTTGGTGAAGTCAGAGGGAGGATCAAAATTGGCTCGCTTTTCTTAAATATGTTAACTAAATCCTCTAAAATTATTAGATTCTTAAAAATAAAATAGTTATATAGATAACTAAATCATAGCCTCCCATTAAGTTGAGTGATAATAGGTTCATTAATTTGATAATCATTGGAGGCCCAAAGGCCTGATGCTTATTGACTAATGAAATTATCATTCATAAAATGATGATTTGATTAAGTCTTTCTGATGGTGGTTAGGTTGGCTGATCAAAGTTAGACCTGATCATTTATTGATTAGATAAGATCAAATATGGTCATGTTAATGGTTGGACCTAACCGAACTTTTTCAGTGGAGGCTAAAGCCTACTGATTAGGTCTCCAGGGCAAAATTGATATTATTAAAAATTATTTAGAGAAATAATTAATTTTGAACCTACCCATAGGTGTACATGGGTTGACCAACCAAAGTTGGGCTCGTGTGTAGTCTATGTGGATTCTAGTACCCACTAAGAAATTAAAGTAATTTCTCAAATTGGAGGTAGCGACTACCAATTCATATAAAATAATGAGAGAACCTTTAGACTAAAGTTCAAGTCTTTAGGATAATTGATTCATATACTAATTAGATTTGATTTTTCTTATTATGCAGAAATGGTCACTAACCCGTTGCTCCGATCATTATTAGACAATGACAAATTATTGAGACCCAACTATGATAGCTGGTATCATAAGTTGAAAATCATCCTGAAACATGAGTGGATCCTTTACGTCATAATAGATTCTGCACTTGAGGAGCCAGCTCCGAACGCTAGGGGAGCGGTCCGAGACACTTATCAGAAGTGGCTCAATGACTGCACCATCATTCGATATATAATGCTGGCGGCAATGAATGATGAGTTCAGTTATAGATTTGAAAATGCTCAGCCATAGGAGATGCTTCAAATATTGAACGACTCCTTTGGCATGCCGGATGATGTTGAAGGGCACAAAACAAGTTATGACATTTTTAATGCTTCGATGAGGGATGAGGCCTCAGTCATCGATCATGTATTGTACATGATCGAGATGATTGAGTACCTTAGCAAGCTAGGCTTTCTCCAACATGAGCAGCTCGGTAAGAACGCGATCCTTAATTCCTTGCCCAAGTCCTTCCTCCCCTTCCTAACTCATTTCAGAATGACAAAGCCTGTAGTCAACTATCATGGATTATTGGGGTTGCTGCAAAACTTTGAGAAGGATCACCAACTCCACAAGAAGATAGTGAATGTAGTGGGAGGGTCTTCTTCTAATCATTGATTCTTTAAGAAAAGAAAGAAGAATGAAAAGAAGAAGAACAAGAAGGTGCAGCCAAGCACCAAGACAACTACTCAGGGTCGGACCAAGAAGCATAAGCTCGATCAGAGCCAAGCAGAGTGCTACCTCTATAAGAATCAAGGGCACCAGAAGAGGAACTGTCCTCTGTACATTGCCTCCCTGGATTCAAATAGGTCGAGGAAGAAGCAAATGGTTGCTGGGCAAGATAATTATATGATAACATCTTGTAATTTTTTCTTATTTGATTCTACTACCGGGGTATTAGATACTGAAAGCTCTTATCATATTTATAACTCTATGTAGAGCTTGTAGATCAGTAGGAGATTTGATCAAGATGAGAGGTTCCTGAACATTGGTGATGGAAGATAAGTTCCAATTCTAGCTTTAGGAATCCTGAACCTTATAATCAATTCAAATAAAGTTATTCTTAATAAATGTCATTATTGTCCAACTTTCTTATTGAATGTCATTTCTATAGGCCTTTTGGCCATGAATGGTTTTGAAATATCAATAAAAGAAAAAATTTGTAATGTCATTTTGAATGGTGTTACAATTTTGATTAGATAATTGAACAACAAAATTTATTTACTTTCTATGCCTATTAACGTGGTTCAATCCTTCAGTAAACACCCTAGAATTAGTGATGTGTCTAATGTCTACCTTTGGCACTATAGACTAGGTCATATTAGCAAGAATAGAATTAATAGGTTAGCTCAAGAAGGAATTCTTGAGGTTAGTGATTATGAATCCTATCTTCTTGGTAAGATGACCAAGTCATCTTTTACTGAAAAAGATGAACAAGCCACTGAGCTCCTGAGTCTAGTACATTCGGATGTATGTGGACCCATGAGCTCAAGTGCCAGAGGTGGATATTTCTACTTCATAACCTTCACAGACAATCTATCGAGGTATGGGTACGTCTATTTAATGAAGCATAAGTCAGAGTCATTTGAAATATTCAAACTATTTCGAAATGAGGTAGAAAAGCAAACTAGGAAGAGTATTAAAATTCTTCGATCTAACCGAGGGGGTGAGTACCTTTCCAATGAGTTTCTGACATATCTTAGGAAGAATGAGATTCTCTCTTGATGGACCCCTCCTAGAACACCACAACATAATGATGTGTCTGAAAGGAGAAATCGGACCTTATTGGACATGGTTCGATCCATGATAGGGTTTGCTGGTTTGTCGATCTTCCTATGAGGATATACACTCGAGTCAGCTTATTACATTCTAAATAGAGTTCTATGTAAATCTATTAATAAAATACCATATGAGATATGGATAGGGCGTAAGCCAATGCTTTCACACCTTAGGGTTTGGGGGTGTCTAACTTATGTCAAATGTTTAATGACAGACAAGCTTGGACTTAGGTCTGATAAGTATAGTTTTATAGGTTATCCAAAAGAAATCAAAGGATACTACTTCTATCTTGCTGATGAGCAAAAAGTGTTTGTCAGCCTTAAGGCAGTCTTTTTAAAAAAGGAGTTCCTTGGTGAAGAAACTAATGCCTTTAAGGTCGAACTTGATGAAGTACGATAGGTGAAAGAATAGATACAAGTTGTTGAACCTAAGCTGGATCTGATTAGATCAAGCTCAGAACCCATTATAGATGCACCCTTAAGATGATCTGATAGAGTACCACATCAATCGGATAGATACTATGATTTTCTGATCTGGGATGGGGATCCTATCAAACTCGATGAGAACGATCAGAATCCAATCATCTATATAGATGTAATGCAGAGATCTGACTCTGAGAAATGGCTTGAGGCCATGAAATCCAAAATGGAATCCATGAAGATCAACGATGTATGGACATTGGTTGACCCACCCAAAGGGATAAAATCCATAGGGTGTAAGTGAGTCTTCAAAAGAAAAAGAGGCACAAACAGAAAGGTGGAGATCTATAAAGGCCATCTGATTGCCAAGGGATATCGTCAATGTTATGGTATTGACTATGACGAGACATTCTCTCCTATGGTAATACTCAAATTCATTCGAATTATGCTTGCTATCGTTGCCCAACTAGATTATGAAATCTGACAGATGGATGTAAAAATGGCTTTTCTAAATGGAGAGCTAGATGAAGAGGTGTATATGATATAGCCTGAAGGATTCACATCCATAGATGAGTCTAAGGTGTGTAAGCTTCAAAGGTCCATTTATGGACTTAAGCAAGCATCTCGGAGCTGGAACATATGATTTGATAGAATAACTAAAACATATAGCTTCATTAAGAATGAAGAGGAGCCCTACATATACAAGCGGATTAATGGTTCAGCAATAGTATTCCTAGTATTGTATGTGGATAACATTCTCTTAATCGAGAATGATGTCCCTATATTGCAAGGAATAAAGATCTGGCTATCATCACAGTTCTCCATGAAAGATCTGGAAGAAGCTTCCTACATCCTATGGATGAAGATTTATAGATATAGATCTAAAAGGTTGCTTGGATTGTTCTAGTCTACATACATTGACACTGTGCTAAAATGGTTCAGCATGGAGAATTTCATGAAAGGCTATCTACCGATAGGCCATGAAATTTTTCTTTCAAGAGAGATTGTCCGACAACACCTCTAGAAAGAGAGCATATGAATAGAATACCATATGCTTCGACAGTGGATCCTATCATATACGTCATGACATGTACACGACTAGATGTGGCATACTCACTAAGGATAGTTAGTAGATACCAATCTAATCTAGGAAAGAACCATTGAAAGATTATTAAAACCATCCTAAAGTATTTAAAAAATACTAAGAACTAGTGGCTTGTATATGGTGAATCAGACTTGAAACTAGTGGAGTTCACAGACTTCAGTTTTCAGTCTGATCATGATGATAGCAAGAGTGTGTTGGGATATATATTCACCCTTAATGGTGGGGCTGTCTACTGGAAGAGTTCCAAGCAGTATACTATGGCCGATTCAATTTGTGAGGCAGAGTATATCGCTGCATCAAATGCTGCCAAAGAAGCGATGTGGCTAAGAAAATTCATCACCGAGCTTAGAGTAGCACCCTCCCTTGATGGTTTAGTTCTGCTCTATTGCGATAGCTCTGGAGCCATTGCTCAGACGAAGGAACCTAAGGCACACCAGTGGATGAACCATATTCTGCGTCGCTTCCATCTTGTCTGAGAAATTATGGATTAAGGTGATGTTGACCTTCAGAAGATCGATGGAAAGAAGAACCTAGCCGATCCATTCACTAAAGCTATTGTGGTGAAGGAGTTCAACGACATCAAATCAAAGATAGGTATTAGATACTACACTGATTGGCTTTAGTTCAAGTGGAAGATTGTTGAGAATATATCCCAAAACCAATTATCAGCCTGTTAACGATTGTGCTACTTATTGTACTTGTATATGAATTATCAAATAATAAAAATTATTCTGACATTTTTTATCATAAATTCTATTATCTTCTAATGAACTCTTGTATTGTGATGAAGTTCTTAGGACTATCTAGATTTGATAAAGGAGGATTTATTATTTAGTTCTTAAATTATTCATGATCAAAAGATATGTTGTTACTTAGGATGACAATGCTCATCGAGTATAGGTCGTTGTGTGCTATATAGATTAGTTTTCCTCGTAATCAAGAAGTGTTGAGACACTAGCATGGCATGCAAGTAAGATGAATAGGTATATCTGCACTGAATGTGACCAACTCTAGAGCTTTTCTTCTATCAAGATTAGCACCAAAGGATATGGGTATAAGTATTCCTTAGATCTGAGACCACCAGGGTGACTTGCAAGCAACTCACTGTACTTAGGTACCAGACTACCTGAATTTCTAATTCAATGACTGAAAGCTACTGGGTGCAGTTAAGTACTTGGCTTGTCGGTGCATGAGTCAAGATGGGATTGACCCCTTCAAGTGCTGGAGCAAGTGCATCGCTGTATTTCAATTTAGCAAATCCTTGGTCGGGGTAGTCCATATGATAGATGCTTAATTTTGAAATACACTATGGATGAATTTTAGGATTGACAGTAAACCCAAAATCATCCTTTGAGCATCGAGGTCAAGAGGATGAATTATACGGTAACCATATTTCACAGGTTTGTCATTGTTGCATTACAATTTTTGGACCTATCCGAACGTCGGGTACCATTGCTATATGGTCACATCGGTTGGTATAAAAAATTAATTTTTGTACTATTGACTTAGGATTCAAACCTATAGAGTCACACACATAAGGAGTTCCTACTTGATCTGATGGCTGATAATGAGCCTTGATGACCTAGGACACCATGGTCAAAAGTCCCACTGGACTGAAACTCTATGACCAAGAGTCCCACTGGACTGGGACTCTGAGTCCTACTCATCTAAGACTCTCTGATCAGGAGTCCCACTAGTCTGAGACTCTAAGATCGTGAGTTTCATTCGTTTGAGACACCGAGTTCAAGAGTCTCACTGGATTGAGACTCTTCAGGAGTTTCATGTTGATGGGACTCTGTTGTCCGGTAGCCCATCCGATTTAGACTCAAATATTTTTTAAGGATTAATTAGTAATTTAATTACTAATTAGCTCAATTTGATTGAGCAATGAGGATTCGATCTAGTTTGATTGAATTTGATTCGATTGGGTTTGATCCGATCAGGTAATGAGATGACCTAATCGCTATGGAAGTTTTGACCCTTATTTGATCAGGATCTGGACCTAATTAATTTTTAATTTTATTAAAATTTTATTGAATTAGGCTAAGACTAATTTGGTTGGGTTTAACCTGATCTAATTGATTCTAGATTAATTGGTTTGGTTGAAACCAATTAGGATCAAGTCAAATAAAGTTTGAATTCAAACTCTCCCATGCGCCCACCATTTTTGACTTTTCCACTCTTGTTCCACACCCAAAATTTTTGTACGTCATTTTTTACTCACCCAAAAGGTTTCTACACCCCCTCTCTTATTTGCTTTTGACTTGGTCTAAGGGTTGGACTGGTAAAAAATAAGTTGAGTTTTGAATTCAACTCAGTTTATTGGAGGTTGGAACCAATCCAACCTTATCTGCTTCCCATGCCCTCCCTTTTATTTGTTGAACATTTTTTGGAGAAAACAAAATGTGCACACAAATAAGGAGAGTCCTTCTATGTGTTAAACACATGGGAGGGGGCGTTGGATAAGGATAAGAGGCTCACTTGATTTTTGAAATCAAGTGAGTGGTTAAAACCTCCCAACCACTCAACCCTTATCAGTTTCCATGCATATTTCTCATGGTATTCACATTAATAAATTATAAGAATTTTTTTGCATGTACTAGAAGGGGTTCACATTATGTGGTAAAAGTTTTAGAGTGATTGGGCATTAGTTTTGGACAAAAAAAATCTTGGAGTGAAGGTGAGCAAGGTCCTATAGCACTTCACTTTTCCCTCATAACTCTCTTTTCTTCTAGTTTTCACCTCTAACGATATCTAATTTTTAGATATAATCTAAATAGAATTTATAGAACTAGAAGTCATATTTCCATAAAATTTTATTTCATAGAAGAACTCCATAGAGAGAGTGCATGATAGGATTTTTAGTGTGTCAGGGTTTTTGGGCCGAGTGAAACCCTAGTTTTGGGAATCTAGGTTCTAATGGAGAGATCAAGTGCTGTGAGCATCAGATCGCCACCAAATTTGAAACACCTCTTCATCATCCTCCATTATTTATGTTCTAATTTTTTAGAATATCCAAAAAATTAGAAAGTATATGATCCATCAGATCAATCATAATTAGCCATTGAAGGCCCTGACAAGGAGCTAGCACTCCAGTGGAGCTTGTTGGGACCAGAAGCTCCGTGTAGACCATCTGTAGAGGCCGAACAAGTCTGTAGATATAGTGTAACACCACAGCTTCTTTTGGTGGATTCAGATCATAGAGATCAACTATCCGTTAAAAGGTATCGAGTTCTGAACTCGTATCGATCAACAGATTCGATTTGCTGATCGAATGCATTTTATTTTTCTATCAGATATTTGCATGTTTAGATCCTAAGTAAGGTTTATTTAATATGATCAATGCATGCATAGTATTAATTTTAGATTAATATTTGCTTCCACTGCTATTTTATTCAAAAAAGTTTCAAAAATGTATGCTTAAATCCTACATGATTTCCATCAGAATCTTGGTGCCACAAATCCTCCACGCCTTCTTCTCCTTTTTCTCTAATTTTTTATAATTTTATTAGGATTTTTCACATCCTTTAACCATCTCATAAAAGGCATCCACCTTTTATTGCATGACTAGGTCAAAACCTAGTCAAAGGAGGACTTCTATAGGGTGTCCAACTCTTGGATGCCCCTCTCTTGATTTTTTTTATGAGAACCATTAAATCCATATCACAAAAAACTTGAGAGAAGGGTGGAGAAGTTAAATATGGCATGGGTTAAGTGGGCACACAAGAGGGGAGGAAGTTTTGGTCAAAGGAGACTCTTCCAAGTAGGAAACAAATCCCAACTTTTTCTAAGTTTTGACCAAGTCATAATAAATTCCCAAAAATATGAATTATGGGGCATGGAAGGCCTTCTTGGGTATGGAAATATATGTAGAAAAATCAAAAATTAATTAAGGTGGGTGTGTGGTCTTAGGTGCAAGAGGAAGAGAGAGAGTCCCAGTCCAACTGGGACTCCTCTTATTTGACTAGGTCAAAATAGTTTTGAATCTAATTTAAATTTTATTTAAATTAGATCAAATGCAACCTAATTAAGGATGATCCTAGTCTAACTAGAAGTCTAATTAAATTATATTAAATTAATATTTAAATCTAATTTAAATGCTAAGTCAATTAGGTGCACCCAAGTCCTAGTCAATCAAGGAATTACTCTTTCTTATAATTGGCCTATCCAATAAACCAACTAGACTTAATCTAATTAAGTTTAAATTAATTCTAATTAAATCTAATTCAATTAGACTTGATCTTATCCTGAGTACTCAATCAAATTGAGTTAATTAGCAATCCAATTGCTAATCAATCCTCCTGCAATACTTGCATTAGGTCAAACATCAATCGCACTGAATGTTTGACCTTGAAATGATTCTCAATCATCGATTAACCATTTGATCAGGCTACAAGCTCTAATGTGTGTGACCCCATAAGTTCAAACCTAAGTCGGTAGCATAGAAATCAATTTCTATACCAATCGATGTTGCCATCTAGCAATGGTTCCCGATGTCCAGATAGGTCGAATGTATGCAAAGCAACATTCTTAGAACCCTGGCCCATGGTTACCGTATAATTCATCCCTATGATCAATAATGCTCAAGACAACTTTGAGTATGCTATCAAATACTCATACAAGTCATCTCTATTGTGTCTCAAAATTTTGCAAATCCCATGATATCTCATGAGGATTATCCAGGCCTAGGTTTTGCTAAATTGAAACACAGCGAATCATTCTCTTTCTGAAGTTAATCAGGAGTAGTCAATCCCATCTTGACTCACACACTAACATTACTAATACTTGACTGTACCCAAAAATCTTTCAAACCTATATTAGAAATATAGGCAGTCTGGTACTAAAGTACAATGAGTTGCTTGCAAGTCGCCATGGTAATCTCAGGTCGGTGGGACACTTATACCCATTGGCCTTAGCTAGCTACTCTTGATAGTATAGTGTTACATTGGTCATGTTTAGTATAGATATATTTCTACATCTTATTTGGATATCATATCAGTGTCTCTACACCACTTGATTATGAATACAATCAACACATATGGCATACAGCGACCTACACTAGTTATCGTCCTTGTTAATAACTTATCATTTAGTCATGAACAATTTAAGAACCATTCGATAAATCTTTCTTTATCGATTGATTATGATTCTAAGGATTTCATCATAATTTAGGAGTTCATTTAAGGAAGATAGAACTTTTATGATGAACCAGCCAAATAACTATTATTATTAAATAATTCATATACTAATTTCAATCATCTACTACTTAGATGATTGGCTTTAGGACATATTTCTCAATAAATAAATCTAACCTAATTAGAATGGGTCTTAGTCCAACTAATAATCTAAATAAATTACATTAAATTAGATTTAATTCTAATTTAATTTCTAATAAAATTAGAGATTGGGTTGATACAAGTCCTAATTGAACTAGGACTCATTCTTTCTTATAATTAGCTTATCCAATAAATCAATTGAACTTGATCTAATCAAGCCCAAACTAAATCTAATTAAATCATATTTAATTAGACTTAATCTCAATCCTCTGGCTTAATCAAATTAAGTCAATTAGTAATTCAATTACTAATCAATCCTCCTATAATACTTGCACTAGGTTAAACATCAATCGCATTGATTGTTTAACCCTAGAACGATTCTTAATCATCGATCAACCATCCAATCAGATCAAGAACTCTTATGTATGTGACCCCATAGGTTCAAACCTAAGCCAAAAGTATAGAAATAAACTTTTATATCAATTGATGTGACCATCTAGCAATGATATCCGATGGCTAGATAGGTCGAATGTGTAGAATAACATCCTTAGAACCCATGTAGACATAGTTTCCATATAATTTATCCTCTTGACCAAAATGCTCATAGGATACCTTAGAGTTTATCTATCAACCCTGATTAGGTCATCCACATTGTATCTCAAAACACTAAATCCATCTCATGGATTATCTTGGCCAAGATTTTGCTATATTGAAATACAGTGATGCATTCTTCTCCAACTCTTAGAGTGGTCAATCCCATCTTGATCACTCACCAACTTTGCAAGTACTTGACTGTACCTAAAAATTTTTTATTACTAAATTAAAAATTTAGTTAGTTCGATACCAAAGCATAGTGAGTTGCTTGTAAGCCACTGTGGTGATCTTAGGTCTATGGGACATTTATACCTATATCCCATCAGAGCAATTCTCGATAGCAGAATGCTCTAGAGTTGTTCATGTTTAGTGATGATGTATCTTTACATCTTACTTGTATGTCATACCAATGTCTCCATATTTTTTGATTAAGAGGACAACCAACCTATATGGCAAACAATGACCTATGCTCGATAAATACTATCATCCTAATTAACAGCGTATCATTTGATCATAAATAGTTTAAGGACTAAATGATAAATCATCTCTTTATTGAAACTAAATAGTCCTAAGAACTTCATCATAATAATGGAGTTCATTAGAAGATGTAAACTTTATAATGAAAATATCAAAATATTTATTTTATTTATTAATAAATTAATTATAATTATAAGATAGCACAATCATCAACAGACTGATGATTGCTTTTGGGGCACATTTTTCAACAACTCCCACTTATCCTTAAGCCACTCAACGCAGTATCTAATATCCATCTTCGACTTGTGGTCATCAAACTCGTTTATCGCTAGAGCCTTAGTGAAGGAGTCGGTCAGGTTCTCCTTTCCATCGATCTTCTGAAGATTGATGTCATCTCGATCCATGATCTTTCGGACCAGGTGGTAGCGGTGTAGTATGTACTTCATCCACTAATGTGTCTTTGGTTCTTTTGCCCAAGCAATGACACCAATGTTGTCACAGTAAAGCAAGATCAGACCATCAAGAGAGGGTGCTACTCCGAGCTCGATAATGAATTTCCTTAACTACATAGCTTTCTTCGCGGTATCTGATGCTACGATGTACTCTACTTCACAAATAGTGTCTACCACACTATACTGCTTGGAACTCTTCCAGTAGATGGCTTCTCTATTTAGGGCAAAGATATAACTTGACACACTTCTACTGTCATCATGATTATATTAAAAGCTGGAGTCAGTAAACCCCACAAGTTTTAAATCCGATTCACTATAAACCAACCATTGGTCCTTAGTATTTCTCAAATACTTAAAGAAGGCTCTTTCCACTTTTTAGTGGTTCTCTCCTAGATCAAATTAGTATCTACTCACTACTCCTAGTAAGTATGCCATATTTGATCTTGTACATATCATGGCATACATGATAGATCCCACAATCGAAGCATATGGAACTCTATTTATACGCTCTCTCTCTTTAGGAGTTGTTGGATAATCCTTCTTGGAGAGAAAAATTTCATGGCCTATCGGAAGATAGCCCTTTTTTAAATTCTTCATGCTAAACCTCTTCAGCATAATTTCTATGTACGTGGATTGGGATAACCCAAACATCTTCTTAGATCTATCCCTATAAATCTTCATTCCTAGAATGTAGGATGCTTCACCTAAGTCCTTCATAGAGAATTGAGATGACAACTAAACTTTTATTCTTTGCAGTACGAGGATATCATTCTCGATTAAGAGAATGTCATCCATGTACATGATAAGGAATACCACTCTTGGATCATTTGTCTATTTGTAAATATAGGGCTCTTCTCCATTCCCAATGAAGCCATATGTTTTGATCATCTTATTAAAATACATGTTCCAACTCCGAGATGTTTGCTTCAGTCCATAAATGGATCTCTAAAGCTTGCACACCTTGGGCTCATCTGTGGATGTGAACCCTTTAGATTGTATCATATACATCTCTTCGATCAGCTCTCCATTCAAGAAAGCTGTCTTCACATCCATCTACCAGATCTCATAATCCAGATGGGCAGCTATTGCAAGCATTATCCAAATGGATTTGAGCATTGCCGTAGAGGAGAATATCTTATCATAGTCAATATCATAATGTTGATGATATCTTTTGATAATCATATGGACTTTATAGGTCTCCACCTTTCCATCTGCACCCCTCTTTCTTTTGAAGACCCATTTACACCCAATGGGTTTAACCCCTTTAAGTGGGTCAACCAATATCCACACATCATTGACCTTCATGGACTTCATCTCAAATTTCATGACCTCAAGCCATTTCTCAAAATTAGATCTCTGTATTGCATCCATATAGGTGATCAGATCCTCATCATTCTCATCGAGTTCGATGGGATCACCATCCCTAATCAAGAAACTATTGTATCTGTCTGACTAATGAGGTACTCTATCAGATTGCCTTAATGGTGCAGGTACATTAGGCTCCAAATTTGATCTAATAAAATTCGATTTATATTCAACTACTGGTGTCAATTTTTCTACCTATTGAACTTTCTCAAGTTTAACTTTAGAGGCAATAATTTCTTCACCAAGGAACTCCATTTCTAGAATGATTACCCTATTCCTGATGAACATCTTTTGTTTCTTAGCATGGTAGAAATAATAATTTCTAGTTTTCTTAGGGTACCCTATAAATACACACTTATCAGACCGAGATTCCAACTTATCTTTTTACAAATATTTGACATAGGTTGGACAACCCCAAACTCAAAAGTGAGAAAGTGTAGGCCTACGTCCAATCTATATCTCATATGGAGTCTTTGCAATAGATTTACTTGATACATTTGATAAGTATCACAAATTCATCAACAAAAATATTAATTTATCAATTAATTTATATTAATTTTTAAAAATTATTAATTAATTGATACATATTTTTGAGAAATATATATTTTTATTAATTAAAAAAATTAATTAAAAAATAATATAAATTTAAAAATAAAATTTTATAATCAATAGAAAGAGCTTATTTTTTTTTATCACAATAAAATAAGTTTCGAGCAAAACGGAGCTAAAATGGAGAAGATATGAATTTTTAAAGATAAAAAAAATAAATAAAAAAAGAAAAATGGTTCAGTTGGCTCCGCAAGCCAAGCGGTCAAAGCCAACTCAACCGTAGAAGCCACCAACCGGTCCACGATCCAAGCATGGATCGCTAGCTCAGTAGAAACTGGCGAATCACGATGCGACACGTGGTGGACCTAGACCCTTAAAGGGTTCACAGAAAATCCATCGCGGTCTACAGGATAAAAAGGTAATTTTGCATCAAAACAGTGAGCACTGATTGATTGTGGTGTATGGTGCAGTTGGTCCATGTAGTCCATGGCAATAGTAAAGGCGCGATCAGATAGCTCTAGTAGCTTGCGATCAAGATCGGATGGTGGAGGGAGTTTTTCTACATCAGACTTCACGCAGATCGCCATCCAATGGCAACGCTCGATCCAGGGGATGATTCGATGGTCCAAAACATTCTTGACAATGATCAGGACTCCTGACATGCAATCAACGGCCAGATTTCCTCCATCAATGTGCGATCGAATGGCTAGAATTTAATCCGACCTGATCTGGGCTGATACGTATCCGATTTTGATGATTTTTGGTTCGTTGGATTCCTATCAATGGCTAGATTTCATCCAGAATAATAGAATTCATCTAGGACTCCTTTTAATCCAATTTTCACTCAGATTTCTTTATATTTTGATGATCAAAGAGCTTCTTAGTCCCACATTGCCCAAAAGAAAACTCTCCAACCCTCCTAGCTCAATAAAAAGGACCCCAGACATCTAGAAATTGACATCTTCGATCAAGGTGAACCTTTGGTATAGGGTGAAGCTAGGCTCTAGGTTAATAGCTGCTTCGAAGCAACTGGTGCTAAGAGAAAAAGCTAGGCTAATACACCATCTTTCCACCGATGCTGATCCAAGATCAGAGATCATGCTATTTTATTTTATTTTTTTTTTAATTTTATATATTTAAATTTTAAATTTTTAATTAATATAAATTTTATTTTATGTTCTTTAAATTTATACTCTTTATTTTTATTGTAATTTAATTTTTGTACTTTAATTATTGCTCTTTATTTTATTGCAAGTAGATGCTAAGATCTAACTAGTAGGTCTTAGTACCAAGTTTAAATTTCTACACCCTTTAATTTTTGCTTTCCAACTTCACTTTTAATTTCAAAACTCTTTTTTTTTCTTTTTTTTTAAAAAATTAAAGATTTTAGGTCTAAAAATACTATCTTTTCTGTGCATTCGATCTGACTCACAGCTATCTATGCATTTTAAATTATTTTAAGAAGTCGAATTAAACTGATAAACACGGTATCTTAACGACAACATCACGATCTTACCAAGTTTTTGGCATCATTGCCGAAGAAGGAATAGATGCTATTTTTTCTTTGATTTCTTTAATTTTTTTATAAATTAATTATAAATATTTTTTTAAATATTGCTTACTAACTTTTTATTTATTTATTTTGCAGAAAAAAGAGAAAAAAAAAGAGAAAAGGAAGAAAGCATCTAATCTTAGTGAGATCAATCCTTGCTATAGTCCTCTTTTCTTTTTATTTATTTACTTATTTTTAAATTAATTTAAAAAATATCCATTTAAATCTAATTAAAAGTCTCATGATAAGATTAGAAATCCTAACTATTTAGAGTATGCATCGTATTAATTTTATTTTTTTTTGGTGATTGCTGGAGGCAAGGTAAGCCTTTCAGAATTCAATTAGTTGCATGCATCTAGTTTAAATTGCATAGAACCCTTTGATTGAAAATTTTTTTTTGCATATCATATTAAATCAAATTAAGGGCAACACCCAATTAAATAAGATAAGGTGGAGATTTGATCACCCTTCTTTAGCCCACAAACAATCAACCAGCATCCTGCATTGACCTAAGCCTTTAATTTTAAAATCATTTAGACATCAGCCCTAGGAACTCGAGCTCAATGGGATAAGGAACCCTAAGAATTGAATCAGATTAAGGTTAGTCAATTTGATTGGTGTCTAGAAAAGTGGTTTAAGGATGATTGGGCCCGAAGGAAGGTGATTTCTAATTGATTCTGTTTGTTTATTTGGCCAAGCATAATTGGTGTCTAAGGCAAGCAACGAGGAAACTCCCACCGATCTTACACTTACCTGGCCAGTTGACTGGTTGATCCTACACTTGGAGGGCTTGAAGGTGACCTTAACAGTTAGGAACTGTTTAGATTTAGGATAATCCTTAATCAGGATTGATTGACCAACTTGATTACTAACCAACATCAAACCAAATTAAACCTAATTCTTCTCTCTCTTCTTAGTTCTAGGACTCCTTTGGACCTCCTTTTTAGAACTTTTATTTTTTTTATCTTTTCTTTCTTCAAAAATAAAATAAAATAAATACAAAAAAGATTGAGGACATTAAGAATATAGTGAATTCTCCAACACCTATGTGGAGAAGAATTTTAGATCGACTAGTCAAAATAGATTTAGTTCCTATTTCAGATCCTACAACCTCAATGGATTTAGCAAATCAGCCTCAGCCTCAAACCCCTAAGGACTTATGTTATCCAGTTGGTTCCATCCAACCCTCTTGTATCAAGTTACCCCAACCCATAGCAAACAACTTTAAAATTAAACCTCAAATCATTAATATGCTTCCAAAATTCATGGGAATAGAGGATGCATATATATTCATTAGGGAATTTGAAGAGATTTGTGCAACCATGAAACTACAACAATTATCAGAGGATGAAATCAAACTGAGATTCATCAATTTTGCCCTTAAGGATAATGCCAAAAAGTGACTTTATAGTCTTCCTAATCAATCTATCACGACCTGGGAGGGCTTTATGAGAATATTCTTAAAAAAATATTTTTCTTATCATAAAATAGGTAGAATTAGAAATGAAATAAACCAATTCTATCAACTAGCTAGTGAATCATTTTGGAAATACTTCGACCAATTCAGGAACCTCTTGACCCAATGCCCACACCATGGAATAGAAACTTGGAGGCTATGCCAAATAATTTATGAAGGGTTAGATTCAAATTTTCGAACAATGCTAGAGTCCATGTGCCAGGGACAATTTATGTACAAAGAACCAAATGAAGCCTGGCAATTTTTAGAAGACCTAGCCAAGAAAAGTTTACAATGGGAAACAACTAGGGAACCAAAAAAATCCACACCTTCAAGAGGTGGAATTTACCAAATTCAAATCTTCCTAGCTGTAGAAGCCAAAATTGCAACTTTGACACGTAGGTTAGAGGCTTTAGAACTTCAGAGACTAGCCAGTGTGAACCAAGTATCTGCACCCATGTGCAACGGGTGCAATGCACCAAACCATGTCCTTGAGGAATGGCCCCTCCCAATGAACCAATTAGATAATGGATGTGCACAAGTGAATGATGTCACATATCAGAGACCGTTGAACAATCTCTATGCATCCACTTACAATCCAGATTGGAGGAATCATCCAAATTTTTCATGGTCACAAAACCCAAATGTAGGTAGTCCAAGTTTCAATCAACAGAACCCAAGGCCTAATCCTATGATAAACACCCTGCCACCATCAGACTTTAATATTAATGAAAAGAAACTTAGTTCTTTAGAGAAAAGCCTGGAAACCCTAGCCAAATCTAATGCTGACACCAATGCTACCTTAAGCAATTTCATGCAATCCACGGGTCAAATTCTGAATTCAAATTCTCAGGCCATAGCCCGCTTAGAAATTGGTCAGCTGGCATCTACCATAAGTGAACGTGAATGAGGTAGGCTACCTAGCCAACCTAAACCCAACCCCAAGAATCAAAATGGTAGACCATTCTAAGGAAACCAGGTTAATCAAGTTAATGCTATTCATTTCTTGAGATAAGAAAAATAAGTGGATAATAAGGTAAATACACCTGACACTAGAGAAGACTTGAGTGCTAAGTCTATTGAGCCTCCCACCGAACTATTCATAGAAATGACTAAACCATCACCCGAGTCATCAAAAGAAGAGGCACCTAAAGTAGAGTTGAAACCCCTCCCTGAGCACCTCTAGTATGTATATTTAGGTCCAAAGAAAATCTTGCCTATAATTATTGCATCAGACCTGAATCCTAACCAAGAGGAGGAATTATTAGCGGTCTTAAGAAAAAATTGAGAAGCAATAGGCTGGACCATGGCAGACATTAAAGGAATAAGCCCTTCCATAGTTCAAAATAAAAATTTAGAAGAATTGATTAGTACTAAGACTAACCACATAGAAGAACCCAAGCCAAGAACTAGTACTGATGCTGGTTCCAATTTAAATGAGATAGAAAAAGGGGAAAAGAGAATAGATGATTTATCTGAGATACATAAACCTAATGTTCTATTCCCTTGAATCCTAGAAGCTGGTTCTTCTTACAAAAATCAAGAGGCATGTAATGAAGAGTCAATGAAGTTGCTTAAATAAGATCATATTAATTTACCTTCAGAATTAAAATCGTCTTTAGTCATCATTCCAGCACCTATTGAATCAAACTTAACTCCTAATACAAAAACTCAATTCATGAGCATTTTAGAAGAACAAATAAGAGAAATTCTTAATAAACATGGGTCTGAGAATGGGATCATAAATTATGTCCCTAAAATTAACAATGATTATATCTAATGGGATTATAAATCAACTTTCTGAGATTGGCAATCCAAAACCATTGGAATTTGTCAATCCAGTATTCGACACAAGATAATAAGCTGCATTGTGTCTGACTGAAGACAGTAAACTTAGCGCTTGTTGGGAGGCAACACAATATTTAGTTTTCTTTTATTTAATTTATTTTTTTAGTTTATTTTCTTTTTATGATAATCTGAATAAGTTGGAGGAAGAACTCAAATTTTGAAAGGCATGTGCTGGACCAAAAATATACCGAGTCAGGTGTATTCTTTCATGTTCTTTATTACATTCTTTATTTTTTCTTCTCCATTGAGGATAATATCGATTAAGTTGAGGGGGAGAAAAATAAAAATTTTAAAATTTTAAGTCCTCAAAAAAATTAGTATTTAATATTTAGACACCTGATTATGCTTAAGAATCGAATTAAACTAAGCATTTTTAAAAGAAAATTGATGCACAGATCAAAGAATCTATAAGATATTGAGGAATCAAGTATTAAGAAAATTCAATAAAGAGTTAAGTTTAGAACATAAAAAGTTTTTTCTTGGAGCATTTTTAATTTTTTCTACTAGCATCAAAGAAAAGTCTATTTTTTATGGGCTTGTGTAGGGTGACTATACATTTTTTTCATATAAAAGAAATTTAATAAAATAGGTTCCAAGTACTTCTCACTGAATAATCGGACCTCTTTGCCTGAGCAAGCATTGAGTTTCACGTCAAAAGATGGGAAGGACGAAGAAGCTCGTTGTAAAGTTAGTCTTAACTTGTAGCCTATTTGATTCGAGCTAGTAAGCCCAAGAGGTATTCTATACCTAATGCCCTAGAGCCAACTGGTTTGGGAGTCATTGATCCAAGACTCGCTATATGGATCAAATAGAAAGCTTAAGGGTTAAGACACTCCATAGTCGTACAATGTTAAAAAAAAAATTTTTAAAAAAAGTATTGGTTTTCCACCAAGTAATCGAATCCCGTTGCCTAAGTAAGCAATGATATTTGCATCAAAAAGTGGGCAATGTGAAAAGAAAAATCAATAATGAAGGGCGGAAGTAGCAATACACTTGTCTATATGAAAGTTTAGACAAATCAGAGATAAAGGTGGAATAATTTAGAAAAAATTCAGAAAAATTTAATATTTTTTACTTAATTTTTCTATTGATAAGTATTAATACCCCAATGATATGTCTCACTTAAGCTCTACTGAATATCAATGGCCATTTTAAAAACTGTTTAGATAAAATTCAAAACTCTAAAGCTAAAAGGTATTTAAAACTAAATTCTTTTTTTACTCGAGGATGAGCAAAGCTTAAGTTGGAGGGTGTGATAAGTATCATAAATTTACCAATAAAAGTATTAATTTATTAATTAATTCATATTAATTTTTAAAAATTATTAATTAATTGATACATATTTTTGAGAAACTCATATTTTTATTAATTAAAAAATTAATTAAAAAAATAAAAATTTAAAAATAAAATTTTATAATCAATAGAAAGAGCTCATTTTTTTGATCACAATGAAATAAGTTTTGAGCAAAACGGAGCTAAAACGGAGAAGATATAAATTTTTAAAGATAAAAAAAATTAAATAAAAAAAATGGCTCAGTCGGCTCCGTAAGCCAAGCTACCAAGCCAAGCCAAGTCATCAAAGCTGACTCAGCCATAGAAATCGCCAATCGATCCACGATCCAGGCGTGGATCGCCAGCTCGGCAGAAACCGACGAATCATGGTAGGCCACGTGGTGGACCTAGACCCTTAAAGGGTTCATAGAAAATCCATCACGGTCTACAGGGTAAAAAGATAATTTTGCATCAAAGCAGCAAGCACTGATTGGTTGTAGCATACGGTGCAGCCGGTCCATGTGGTCCATGGCAATAGTAAAGGCGCGATCGGATGGCTCTGGTAGCTTGCAGTCAAGATCGGATGGTGGAGGGAGTTTTTCCACATCAGACTTCATGCGGATTACCATCCAACGATAGCACTCGATCCAGAGGATGATCCGATGGTCCAGAATGCTCCCGATGATGATCAAGACTCCCGACATGCGATCAGCGGCAAGATTTCCTCCATCAATGCATGATCGGACGGCCAGAATTTAATCCGATCTGATCTGGGCTGATATGCATCCGATTTTGATAATTTTTGGTCCGTTGGATTCCTATCAACAGCCAGATTTCATCCAGAGTAATAGAATTCATCTAGGACTCATTTTAATCTAATTTTTATTTAAATTTTTTCATATTTTGATGATTAAAGAGCTCCTTAGTCCCACATTGTCCAGAAGAAAACTCTCCAACCCTCCTAGCTCTATAAAAAGGATCCCAGGCCTCTAGAAATTGACATCTTCGATCAAGGTGAAGCTTTGGTACAAGGTGAAGCTAGGCTCTGGGTTAATAGCTGCTTCGAGGCAACTGGTGTCGAGAGGAAAAGCTGGGCTTCTACACCATCTTTCCACCCATGCCGATCTAAGATCAAAGATCAGGATATTTTATTTTATTTTTTTTTAAATTTTATGTTTTTAAATTCTAAAATTTTAATTAATACAAATTTTATTTTATGTTCTTTAAATTCATGCTCATTATTTTTATTGCAATTTAATTTCTATACTTTAATTATTGCTCTTTATTTTATTGCAAGTAGATGCTAAGATCTAACTAGTAGATCTTAGTACCAAGTTTAAATTTCTGCACCCTTTAATTTTCGTTTTTCAACTTCACTTTAATTTCAAAACTCTTTCCTTTTTTTTAAAAAAAAAAAATCAAAGATTTTAAATCTAAAAATACTACCTTTCCTATGGATTCAACCCAACTCACTGCTATCTATGCATTTTTAATTATTTTAAGAAGTCAGATTAAACTGATAAACATGGTGTCTTAACAACAACATCGCGATCTTATCAACATTGTTTAATATAAAACATGCAATCTCAAGAGTATAATCCTAAAATAAAATAGGCAAACTAGCAAATCTCATCATGACTTGAACCATGTCTAATAGAATTTGATTCCTCCTTTTAGATATACCATTATGCTGTGGTATTCCTAGAGGAGTCTACTGTAAGAGAATCTCATTCTCTCCTAGATATGTCAAGAACTCATTGGATAGTTATTCACCTCCTTGATCTGATAAAAAACTTTAATACCTTTTTTAGTTTATTTTTCTACTTCATTTCAGAATCATTTGAATATTTTAAATGAATTTGACTTGTGTTTCATCAGATAGACATATCCATATCTGGATAGATCATCTATGAAAGTGATGAAATAAAAATATCTACCTCTAGCACTTTTGCTCATAGGTCTACATACATTAGTATGTATTAGACCTAAGAGCTCAGTGGCTCTTTCATCTTTTCCAAAAAAAGATGACTTGGTCATTTTTTCAAGAAGACAGGACTCATAGGTTGGAAGTGATTCACAATCACTGACTTTAAGAATTTCCTCTTGAGTCAACCTATTTATCCTATTCTTATTAATGTGACCTAACCTACAGAGCCATAGATAGATATTAGAGACATTATCTAGTCTAGAATATTTTTTTTAGAAGTATACATTATACTCACAGGCTGTGATAAAATATAAATCTTATTTCTTTATTGTCCTTGTATTATCATAATATCATTCATAATGATATCACAATAATCTTTATTTATTGACAAATGATAACCATCTTTGGCCAAAAGGCCAACAGAGATTATATTCATCAAAAAAGAAGAACAATAATGATATTCATCTAAAGAAATGATATTATCATTGAAAATAAGCTGAACTCTTTCCATAGCTAGAACTGGAACAGATCTTCCATCTCCAACATTCAAGAATCACTCATTATTTTCAAATTTTCTACTAGCTTGAAGTTCTTGTAATGAATTACAAATATAAATTAGACTTTTGGTATCCAATACCCAAGTAGTAATATTTCAAATAAAAAAATTATAAAGTGTTATCATATAACATCCTTGATCAGCAACTCCTTGCTCTTTTCTCTTATTTTGCCTGTTCGGATCATGGAAAGTAAGGTGCTGAGGACAGTTCCTCTTTCAGTGTCTCTGCTTCTTATGGTAGAAGCACTCTACCTAATCTAGGTTAGTATTGGATCTTTTGTTTAGACTAGGCATGGAAGCCCCAGCACGAACCTCTTCATGTTGCTGAACAATGTTCAACTTTCAATACTTATTATTAAAGTTGGGTCCCATTAGTATATCACTATTTTATAGTGAATGGAGCAACTAGGGTTTAACCTTAACTGCACAATGGAGAACGAAAAGTCTAATTAGTAAATGATTTATTAAACCTAAAGATTTAGACTTTAGTCAAAAGATTCTCCTACTATTTTATTTGAATTAGTAGCCTCTACATCTAATTCAAGGAATTATCTTAATTCTTTAGTGGGTACTAGAATCCATGCATACTGCATATAGGCCCGAGGAAAGCTCTAGCTAACCCATATGCATCTTTGTGTAAGTTCTTAACCAATTATTTCTCCAAACAGTTTCTAATATTAAGTTTTGCCCCGGATATCTTTTCAGTAGGCTAGGACCTCCACTGAAAGTCCTAATTAGATCCAACCATTAACATGATTGAGTTTGGTGCATCGAATGAATGATGACCAGCCTCGAGGAAAGCTCTGGCTAACCTGATCACTGTTCAAAGAGTGCAACCTAATCATCATATGATGAATGATAATTTCAATATCTTGATGAACACCTGGCATAAGATGCCTCCAATGTCCACCCAGAATAGTGGACCCATTACCATCCATCTTAATGGGAGGCTATGATCTAGTTACACCATAACTATTTTATTTTTAAGGACCTAATAATTTTAGAGATTTTAATTGATTTAATTTAAAGAAGAAAGAAGGTTAGATGAACCAGCTTGTTATGATCCTCCCACAGGCTTCACCAAGTCAAATTAAGGGAGACCATTATAAGGTTGGTCAAGGAGCACCTAAATCAGTCACATTGATTTACCTAGCTGACATGGGTCAGCTTGAATTATCAAGTAATTTGATCAAAATATAATTTTACTAAGAAGGCCAAGTAAATAAGATCGGCGGGAGGGTCTGCCAAAGCTTGCCTTAGACACCATTAAAAATGGCCAGGTAAGCGGGTTGTCAATTAAAAACCACTAGTCTAGATTGCTAGACTTACCTTAGACACCAACTGGTTAATTAGTTTCAATTAGATCAATCTAACAGTTCATGCTAGACCTTGTAGCTAAGAATCAAGTTCATCTTGATTGTCGTTAAAGACATAGACTTGACCAACTACAACTATTGTAATTGATCTAGAGAATTCTTGACCTAATCTAAGATAACTATTGATTAGATTTAGTCAATTCTCTAATTAAGTCTATTCTTTAATCTAACCTTAGGACTAACCTAATTAATGGATCTAATTTTCACTAACCCATTAACTCAATATGTTATGATTTGTATCTTAGGATCTTCAATTCACAATCCTAGATCCTAATCAAAACCACTTTAATTCTTAATTAAGTTTTGGACTGAGGATTGGGGTTCGGCATTTCAAAAATAATTTTTATATTTATAAAATATTTTTATAACATGGTTCTACCAACCAGTTGCATGTTTGATTCATTATCAACATGTAATTAAAATAAACATGAAACTACTTTAGATCTAATCTAAACATGTTCATATAATTGAAACTATTTCAATTCTAATCAATCATAAATTACCTTAGATCAAATCTAACATATTTATGATGATAAAAATAGATTAAAATATTTTAATCAGATCATAAAATTTCTTAGATTTAATCTTAAATTTTATGATCAAAATTTTAGATCAGCATGTACTAGGATAACCTCTCTACTATAAGGGATAAATCTTACAGCAGGATAACCTTATAATCAGTCCGTACAATAAAAAATATTTATTTTTATATTTAAATATCTTTTAAATCTTATAAATTATAAATTAATTTAGATCGCATCTAATAAATTTATGATTTAAATCAGATCTACACGAACTAGGACAACCTCTCCACTATAAGGGATAAATCTTATAGCAGGACAACCTTATAATCAGTCCATGTAATCTAAAATATTTATTTTTAGATTTAAATATCTTTCAAATTTTATAAATTAAAAATTAATCTAGATTATATCTAATAATTTATGATATAAATCAGATCTACATGAACTAGAACAACCTCTCCACTGTAAGGAAAAAACCTTACAGTAGATAACCTTATAATCAGTTCGTGTGATCTATTTTTTTTTAATTTTAGATTTAAACATTAGATTATAAATTAGATCAAATCTAAAACTAATCTAAATAAGTATAAAATCATGTAATAAAGCAACCTGGCTCTAATACCAATTAAAGAAAATAGATCTAGGATTTTAGGATTAGATTTTAAAACTCTTTTAAATCTACACAACGGAAGAGATGAATTAATCATATTAATTCATAAGTGCATAAGAAATAGCCTTAGATCTAGGATCCTATTACATGATTAAAGCATGTAATTAAATTAAAAATTAAAAGATGAAAAGAAAAATTCATGTTGATCATATCAACAAGAAAACTACACTAGATTAGATCTAGGTATGAAAAAGAAAGATTATATCACCCTTACCTTTACAAGTTAGACTTTCTAACTCACTGATCTGGGGCTGAGGTTGATGCTCCAAGCTACATATATGTCCAGCCTCTATAAGATGTCCGCATGAGTTCTCGATTACTGATCAGAAGTTCGATGGCCGAAAATCAGCACAGTATGCTAGTACTATGCTGATTCTTCTTCGATGGTTGATCTGGATCTTTCTTTTTTAAAATTTAGATCCTCCAACTTTTAGAAGGAAGGAGGAAGACTTGTAAATTTGAGACACCTCTCAAAAACTCACAAAAAAGGAGGAGGAAAAAATCTAGAGGAAAACCCTAGAAGAAAATCCTTGTTCTTCCTTGTTTCTCTCACCAAGATACTAGGATTTTGTCTTCTCAAAACCCCACACCCAAGCCTGATTGCGCCCAACTCTTCCCATGCCCAAAGCCATCTCTCTTGGTTCTAGAATCTTTAGAAAATCAGGCCCAAAAACCCTTTCAATAGAGAGTTAGGATAAAGTCCTTGTCTAGGTCAAATACCTAGTCAAGACTTGTCCAAATAAGGCAACATATTGGGCGCCCAAGTCTTGGGTGCCCCCTCCTTTTTTTTTAGGCATGGACCACAAAATTTTGTTGCACAAAATGTCTCCTTCTCCACCAAAAATCTCAGACAAAAAATAGGGAGTGGGTGGCACAAAGGAAAGAGGTTATTTCTTTCTTAAAATTCTATCTCATAGAATTTAAATCAAAACCAACTCCTTATTTAACTTGGTCTACAACAAATTGCCATGTAAGAAAGAAGGGGGGTGACTTGGGGTGCTCGTGTAATCCTTGGGATGTGGAGAATTCATGCAAAAAAAATAAGGGGCGTGGGAAGGGGCATGAGAAGCCAAGTGGTGCAAGGATAGAAGTCCTAGTCTCACAAGGACTTCTATTTTGATTTGGTCAAAGTGATCTATGATCCAAATTAAATCAAAATAAATCTAATCCAATTAGAATAAGTCTTAGTCCAACTAATAATCTAATTAAATCAAATTATATTATATTTAATTTTAATTTAATTTTTAATCAAATTAGAGATTGGGTTGATACAAGTTCTAATTGAACTAGGACTTATTCTTTCTTGTAATTGGCTTATCCAATAAACTAATTAGACTTGATCTAATTAATCTCAAACCAAATTTAATTAAATTATATTTAATTAGACTTAATTTTAATCCTCTAAATTAATTAAATTAAGCTAATTAATAATTTCATTGCTAATCTATCCTCTTGCAATACTTGCACTAGGTTAAACATCAATAGTATTGATTGTTTAATCCTAGAATGATTCTTAATCATCAATCAACCATCCGATCAGATTGAGAACTCTTATGTGTGTGACTCCATAGATTCAAATCTAAGTTGATAGTATAGAAATAAATTTTTGCACCAATCGGTATGATCATCTAGCAATAGTATCCGACGGTCAGATAGGTCGAATGTATGGAACATCCTTAGAATCCATATGGATATAGTTTTCATATAATTCATCCCCTTGACCAAAATGCTTGTAGGACATCTTAAAGTTTATCTATCAATCCTGATTAGGTCATCCACATTGTATCTCAAAATACAAAATCCATCTCATGGATTATCCTGGCTAAGGTTTTGCTATATTGAAATATAGTGATGCATTCTTCTCCAACTCTTGGAGTAGTCAATCCCATCTTGATCACTCACCGACTTCGCAAGTACTTAACTATGCCTAAAAATCTTTCATTACAAAATAAAAAATTTAGTTAGTCCAGTACCAAAGCATAGTGAGTTGCTTGAAAGCTATTATGGTGATCCAGATCTAAGGAACACTTATACCTATATCACATCAGAGCAATTCTCGATAGCAGAATGCTTTGAAGTTGATCACATTCAGTGACGATGTACCTTTACATCTCACTTGTACGCCATACCAGTGTCTTCATACTCTTTGGTTAAGAGAATAATCAATCTATATGGCATACAACGACCTATGCTCGATAAACATTGTCGTCCTAATTAATAGCGTATCATTTGGTCATGAATAGTTTAAGGACTAATCGATAAATTCTACCTTTTTTGAAACTAAATAGTTCTAAAAACTTTATCACAATAATAGAGTTCATTAGAAGATGTAGACTTTATGATGAAAATATCAAAATATTTATTTTATTTATTAATAAATTAATTATAATTATAAGATAGCACAATCGCCAATGGGCTAATGATTGGCTTTGGGACATATTTTTCAATAAGGACAAGATCCTTCTCCTACTTCTGACACTATCAACCCCTTATTTAAGAACTGAAGGTCTTTAATCTCTCGTAAGGATCTTTGTCCACGTCAGGATGAGGTTCTTCTCCTGCTTCGACGTTGTCAACCCCTTGTTTAAGAATCGAAGGTGTTCAATCACTCGTAAGAGTCTTTGCCCACATCAGGATGAGGTTCACCTCTTACTTCTGACATTGGATGGCGTTTATCTTTATCAGGATGAGATCCATCTCTTATTTCTAACAAGATTGCTGGGGCACAAAAGAGCTATTGAGAGGGCCTCTCTCCATTATCTCCTATTTAAGAACCAAAGGCCTTCACCCTTGTTAAGACAAGATTAACCTCTTGTTTAAGAATCAAAGGCCTTTACTCTCATTAAGATGATGTTAACCTCCTATTTAAGAACTGAAGGCCTTCTACTTCATTTAATAATAAAGTTTGGTTGAATAATTTTCTGCCATCATTTAATTTGTACCAAAAATAAGAATGTTAAAATAAAAAATAATTATTGAAGTGAGGTTATTGATAATACATTCATAAATTTTTTGAGTTTTGGAGTTGCAAAAATGTAGCCCCTCCTAGCTCTTTTAGGTAATAAGTTTTCGATTGGATTATTTTCATGACCTCATAAGGGCCTTCCCAATTCGGAGAGAGCTTGCCTTTATTTTATGGCTAAGAGATGTCTGCTCATCATAACACTAGATCTCCAACTCTGAAGATTTTACTTCTAATCCTGAAACTATAATATCAAGCTACCTTTTGCCTATAGGCCGCCATCCAAATTTAAACTTTCTCCTATTTTTCTTCTAGCAAATCAAGATTTGCCCTAAGATCCTATAAATTATTCTGTTAACTAAAGCTTTCAACTCATGCCGAGAAAAGTCTAAGTTCGATCGGAATCATTGCTTCAATCCCAAAAGTCAGAGTAAATAGAGTTTCTCTAGTTGGCAACCTTTGAGTGATTCTATAAGCCCAAAGCACATGATAAAGTTCTATTGGAGAACATGCAGAATTTCATGCATACATTTCGAAACCTTTTCAAATTTATAAGCAGTGGAAGACATAGATTAAACAATTTAATCTAATTATGCATGTGATTTAATCACTAAACCATACATCCAAGATCTATAACAAGTCATGATGCAAACATAAATCTGAAAATTAAAATTAGATTGGTTGGTACTGATCAAATCAATACCTAGATCTAAAATAATTTTAGAAATCTTAGATCATATCTAGGTCAAGAAGAGATCGAATCTCTTGCCTTTGCATTGGTCGAGAACTCCATGGTTGAGTCATGTTGTTATTCTTGTTGCTTGGAGCTACACATGCATCCAGCCTCTATAGATAGTCCATACGAAGTTGCAACACAGATTAGATGTTCGTCGAATGAAGATCTGCTCGAAGTGCTAGATTCTTGCAGGTCCCTCCTGATGGTTAATCAAAAAGATATTCTTTAGATCTCTTAGACCCTCAAAGAGATGAGAAATATAAGAAGGATTTAGGAAGAAATTCAACTCTTGGATCTTTCAAAACTTAAAAGATAAAAATTCAAGAAAATGCCCTAAGAGAAGACTGATCTTCTCTTTCAGGACATCAACCATTGATGTCCTAAAAGCATCTCCATGCTAGGACAAGAGGAGACCTTCTCCTCAATTATTCTTTCATACTTCTAGATCTTTTTATCTCTGATTTTTTTCATGAAAAAATCATACAAAAATTGAGAAGAAAGAATTCTCAAAAGAACCCTAAGAGAAAACTATTTTCTCTTCTCTTTCTTCTCATCAGGACATGATCAAATCTTATCCAAAAGAGACCTTGATGCCCCAACAATTTGGAGCATCCATCCTCCACACCCTCTCCCTCTCTCTCTCAGATTTTATTTGAAATAGTCTCTCAAAGCATGGACAAGAAGAGGGTTAGAAAGAAAACTCTAGGAGACAACTATTTTTCTCTTGCCTTTCTCTTTTTAAGACATCAACAATTGATGTCTTAATGGAAGGCTCTTTGCCAAGAACCTTGGCGCCTCATCCTCCCATGCCTCACCTCATCTCTTTTCTGGTTTTTTTTGTGGAGACTCCCTAGGTTTTGACACCAATCATCCTTAAAAGTAGGCGCCACAAAATATATGTAAGACTAGGTCAAAAGACCAAGTCAAAATAAGAAACTAGGAAGGAGTATGGGGGGCGTCCAACTCTTGGACACCTCCCCAATATTTTTATGCATGGATATTAGAAAACCAATGCCCCAAAAAAAGGAAAAGGGGGTGCACAAAATTAGAGTGGGCATGGAAAGATTTACATGAAAGGGAGGAAGAGTTTGGGAATTCTAAAACTTTATCAAGAGGAGTCCAAATCCAAACTAATTTCCAATTTTAAGCAAGTCAAAAATTATTCCAAAAAATACTAGATGTGGGGCAAGGAAAATCTCTCTTAGGCATGGAGAAATATCATGTAAGAAAAATCTATGAAGTGGGCATGGGGTTTTAGGTGGCGCAAGAAAATTGGATGAGTCCTAGCCTAACTGGGACTCTTCAATTAAAACTAAGTCAAACTTAATTTCAAATCCAATTCCAACTAGATTTGAGTTAACCTAATTAATAGACAATTATAATCTAATTAGAAGACTAATTAAATTAAATTTAATCAAATTTAAATCTAGTTTAATTTTTAATCAAATTAAAAATTAGGTGCACTCAAGTCCTAATTGAACTAGGACTTGTTCTTCCTTGCAATTGGCTTATACAATAAATTAATTAAGCTTAATCCAATTAAGTTCAAACCAATTTTAATTGAATATAATTTAATTAGATTTAATCTCAATCTGATTGCTCAATCAAATTGATCCAATTAGCAATTTAATTGCTAATCGATCCTCCTACAATACTTGCATTAGGTCAAATATTAATCATATTGATTATTTAACCTTAGAATGATTCTAAATCATTGATCAATCAGCTGATCAGATTACAATCTCTTATTTGTGTAACCCCATAGGTTCGAAGCTAAGTCGATAGCACAGAAATTAATTTCTATACCAATCAAAATGACCATCTAGTAATGGTACTCGATGTTCGAATAGGTTGAATGTATTTAAAGCAACATTCTTAGAACCCCGACCTATGGTTATCATATAATTCATCCCTATGACCAATAATGCTCAAGATGATTTTGAGTTAGCTATCGACACTCATACAAGTCATCCATATTATGTTTCAAAATCTTGCAAATCTTGTGACTCCTCATGAGGATTATCCAAGCCTAGATTTTGCTAAATTCAAATATAGCAAGACATTCTCTTCCTGAAGTTGATCAGGACTGGTCAATCCTATCTTGACTCACCCACGACTCTATAAGTAGTTAACTATACCTAGAAATCTTTCAAACCTACATTAAAAATACAAGCAGTCCGGCACCAAAGTATAATGAGTTGCTTGCAAGTCACCATGGTGATCTCAAGTTGGTGGGACACTTATATCCATTGGCCTTAGTTAGCTACTCTTGACGGCAGAGTGCTACATTGATCATGTTTAGTATAGATATACTCCTACATCTCATCTGCATGCCATACCAGTATCTCCACACCACTTGGTTATGAGATCAATTAACGCATATGACATACAGCAACCTATACTTGATAAGTTATCGTCCTAGTTAATAACTTATCATTTGATTGTGAATAATTTAAGAACCATCCGATATATCCTCCTTTATCGATTAAGTATAGTTCTAGAAACTTTATCATAATTTAGGAGTTCATTTAAGAAAGATAGAACTTTTATGATGAATAAGCTAAATAATAATTATTATTTGATAATTCATATACTAATTCTAATTATCTATAATTTAGATGATTAGATTTAGGATACATTTTCCAATGACTCCCACTTGGACTAAAGCTAATCAGAATAATTTAAATATTCTATCTTCCACTTGAGCTCATAGAACTCCTTAGTTTTGAGGCTTTATCAAATGGGTTGGTCAAGTTCTCCTTTTCCATCGATCTTCTAAAGGTTGACTTCATCTTGATCTAAAATTAAAGATGATAGCGATGCAGAGTATGCTAGTCTTGTGGTACATCTTTGGTTCTTTAGCCAGAGCTATGGCTCCAGTGCTATGATAGGACTGGAACGTCGTTGGAGGGTGCCACTCCCAACCTGCTAATGAACCTTAGCAATTACATAGCCTACACACTATCACAAATAGAATAGGTTATAATATTCTGCTAGGAACCTTTCCAGCAGAGTGCTACTCTAATTAGGATAAATTCATGACCCGACACTCTCTTGCTTTTATCTTGATCTGACTAAAAAAATTGAAATTAAAATATTTTATAAGTTTTAAGTCAGTATCTCCATATTGGAGTCATTGGATCTTAGTATTTCTCAAATACTTAAGGATTGTTTATACAATCTTTCAGTGGTTCTCACTTCGATCAGACTGGTATCTACTCACTATCCTTAGTGAGTATACCATATCTAGTCTTGTGGAGAAATAAGATGATCGCTAATCTTTCTTTCTTGTAATGCTGGAATATCATTCCTGATTAAGAGAATATCATCTACAGATAGCATAAGGAATAACACTACAGAACTTTTTATCCACTCTCAAATGCAGGGTTCCTCTTTATTCATAACAAAGACATACATTCAAAACGTATGTGCCAACTCTGAGATGATTGCCAAACGGGCTTTATAGGTATCTACCTTTTCGTCTGCGCTACTCTGATCCTTTGAAAATTCATTCACACCCAATAGGTTTTATTTCTTTAGGTGAATCAACTAGTGTCTACACATTATTGATTTCCATGGACTCTAATTTGGATTTAATGGCTCCAAGCCTCTTCTCAGAGTCAGACCATTTCATAGCATCCATATAGGTGATCGGATCCTCATTGTTCTCATTGAGCTTAATAGGATCACCATCCTGGACCTAGATTTCGAAGTATCTGTCTACCTAATGCAATGCTCTACCGAATCTCCTTAATGGTGCCAAAATAATGGGCTCCAGGTTTGATCTAATCAAATTTGGATCTATAGTTTACTAGATTATGTCAGTTCATTCTACCAATTGAACTTTCCAAATTCAACATTTAGGCATCAGTTCCTTCTCTAGAAACCTCCTTTTCAAAAGGAATGCCATACTGAGAACAACTTTTGTTCTTGAGCATGATAGAATTAATAACCCCTAGTTTTCTAGTGTATCCTATAAATAAATACCTATTGGACCAGGATCCAAGTTTATCTGTATGTAAATATTTGACGTATACCTGTCAACCCCAGACCCAAAGGTGAGAGAGTTCAGGCATACATCTAATCCATATCTCATATAGAGTCTTTGCAATAGATTTACTCGAAATGAATTTTTAGAGTAAAACAAGTAGTCATAAGAGTATGGCTAGTAAACCCAATCTTGGATCAAACCATATCTAATATGGTTTGATTTTTTCTTATCGATACACCATGTTTCGAAAGGAATCCACTATGAGAGAATCCTATTTCCTCCTATATATGTCAAAAAACTTACTAGATAAGTATTTACCTCCTCAATCTAATCAAAGAGTTCTAATACCTTTTCTAATTTTTTTTTATTTCATTATTGAATCATTTGAGCATTTCAAATGATTCAAGCTAGATGCACCCATACCTAGATAGGTCATTTATAATCATAATAAAATATTGATATTCTTCTTCGGCACTTGAGTTCATAGGTCCACATACATCACTATGTATGAGACTTAGAACCTCACCACCTTATTCACCTTTTCTAGTAAAAGATGACTTTGTCATCTTTCTAAGAAGACATGACTCATAGGTTAATAATGACTCACAATCATTGATATTGAGATTTTTCTCTAAGGTTAACCTATTCATCTTGTTCTTGTTAACATGACTGAGCCTAAATACAAAAGATAGATATTCGTGACATTACCTAACTTGGGTGTTTATTAGTTGTGTACATTACACTAATAGGCTCTGATAAAATATACGCCATTTCAATGTTGTCCACACATTATTGTAACATCATTCATAATGATAATATAATAATCTTTCTTTAGAGATAAATGATGATCATGTTTGGCCAAAAGGCCAACAAAGATCATATTCATCATAAACTATAGATAATAGTGACTAACACTCAAAATGACAACTTTTGAAAATGAGCTCGATAATTTCTAAAGTTAGGATTGGAACAAAACTTTTAGCCCCATTGTTTAAGTATTTCTCACCATTTTCAAACATTCCACTTAGCTGTAGTCCTTGCAACAAATTGCATAGGACTACCAGTATCCAATACCCAGGTAGTAGAATCTTAAATAGAGAAACTTTAAGATATTATCATATAACATCCTTGATGAGCAACTCTTACTCCTTTCTCTTGTTTAGCCTATTGAGATTAAGGGAAGCAAGACAATTCTTCTTCCTATGACATTGCTTTTTATAGTAGAAGTATTCTACCTAAATCTGGTTACTCTCAGACCTTTTTGTTTTGACTTGACTTATAAGTCCTAGCATAAATCCTTTCATACTGCTGAACCAAATTCAACTTTCGATACTAATTATCGAAGTTGGATCCCTTAAGTTTATCACTGTCTGATAGTGATGGAAGCAATTAGGATTTAGCCTTAATCTGAGTAGAAAAGAGAACATAGACCTAATGTATGTAAATTATTTTAAGTCTAAAGACTTGGACTTTAGTCTAAAGGTTCTTCTACTATTTTATATGAATTGGTAGTCTCTACCTCTAACTCAAAAAATTACTTTAATTTTCTAATAGGTACTAAAATCCACATAGACTACACACAAGCTCGACTTTGGCCGGTCAACCCATGTACATCTATAGGTAGGTTCTTTAACAAATTATTTCTCTAAACAACTTCTAGTAATTTAATTTTATCCCAAAAATCTAATCAGTAGGCTTTAGCCTCCACTGCAAGGATCCGGTTAGGTCTAACCATTAACATGATCATACTTGGTGCATCTAACCAACGAATGATTAAGCCTAACTTTGGTTGGTCAACCTAACCACCATTAGAGAGATACTTTCAAGTTATCATATTATGAATGATAATTTTATTAGTCAATAAGCACCAGGCCTTTGGGCCTTCAATGATTTTTGAATTAATGGACCCATTATCATCCAACTTGATTGGAGGCTATGACTCAGTTATCTTCATAACTTTATCATTTTAAGGACCTAATAATTTTAGAGGATTTAAAATTTTGATGTGATTTAAGGATAGTGAAGACATGGACTAATTTGCTCCCACTAACTTCACCAAGTCAAATCCACCCACTAATTTCTCAAGTCATTTATGAGGACTAGGATCAATTTGGATCCATAGGCACCTAGATTAGTCTCACTGAATATAATCAATCCCATTGATTTTTTATGTGACATGGGTTAGCACGAATCAATAAGCAACCTAATTAAGATCTGATTAACCACATTGGTTAGGTAAGTGAGATCGGTGGGAGGGTCTACCGAAGCTTGCCTTAGACACCATCAGAAATGGCTAGGTAAGCGGGCTGTCAATTAAAAATCACCAGTCTAAAAATGCCAAATTTACCTTAGACACCAATCAATTTATCAATTTTGATTTGGTCTACCTAAAGACTCGGACTCGACCACTGAGCCACGTTCAGTATCCATTTGTTAGATGTATGGACTTTGATCAACTATAACTATTGAATTGATTTATAGAAAAAAATGATCTAATCCTAATTAACTATTAATTAGGTTTGATCAATTTCTTAACTTAGTCCATATTTAATCTAACACTAGGTCTAACCTAGTTAATGACATGATCAAAGCAAACCCATTACCCTTTAACCCATATTTTATGAAAATGTCTTAGGATCTTCAAATCACAAACCTAGATCTTGAACATTCACTTAATTCTCAATTAAGTTCAAGACTTATGGGTTGGGGTTTTCAAACCTCAGAACTAATTTTTGATTTTAACTTTTAAAATATTTTTGAATTTTTGTAAATAATTTACTTTGAATCAAATTCAATTTATAGTTTTAAATCTAATTTATCTCAATATTTTGATCATGTCCTAGGATTTTGAATCTAGGATTTTATAGAAAGTAAGTTTTCAATTTAAATTCTACAAAATAAATATGTCATACATATACATTCTAGATTTAAAATAAAAGCGACATATCAACATATGCAACTAGAGGATTTAGATCTAAACATAACACACATAATATGAATCAGAATTTGAACTATTTAAATTTAGATTTAAAATCTAAAAATAAACTATAAATCATTTTAGATCTTATCTAATATATTTATGATTTAGGTTATTCGGGTTAGCACATACTAGGACAACCTCTCTACTATAAGGGATAAACCATACATCAAGATAACCTTATAATCAGTATATGCGACCCTACATTATTTAGATCTAATCAAAATAATTAATAATAGATAAAATATATATTTAATTATAGATTTAAAATTAAAAAATTGAATCATAAATTTGCTTAGATCTAAGCTAACTTATTCATGATTCAAATTTATAGATCAGCACATACCAGGACAACCTTTCATTATAAGGAGTTAACTTTACAACAAGACAACCTTATGTCAATATGTGCGATCTTTAATTTTTATTTTTAGATTTATTTTAATATAAAATATGATCATATCATAAAAGAACCTAGATGCTCTGATACCACTGTTAGAGAATATGAAGGGTTTCATCCATACTGTTGGGGATAAACCCACTCCCAATGAAGTTTGGCTAAATGTCTAGTCTCAAAGTGATCTCGATCATCCTCCTATCATTGGATCCCCTTCGAATGAACTTGAATAGTGAAAGCAGCCCTCTGGGCAGTCTAGCCTGGCCAGCTTGGGGGCCGGTTGATAAGTGGTAAAAATATACTAATAAAAGTATTAAATTATAAAATAAATTAATCTATTTTATTAGAAATTGATACTTTTATTAATCTTATATAGAAAAGAAGGCCACCAATGTGAAGATCTCATTTTTCTGGTTCAGATGAAAAAAATTTCAGGCAAAACGGACTTCAAACGAGCCCAGAATTAAATTTCAAAAAAAAAAAAAAAAAAAAAAACGATGCAACGCTGACGTCAGCATTTTTCGCGGTGCAAGGTAGACCATCTAAAGGATAATTCAGGAATTTCATAGCTTAAAGCGTGCATTGATTGGCTGAAGAACGTGGCAGTCCATGCAACACCGGGCTCGCGCACGGTCCACGGAGGGTAATTTGGAAATTCTGGCTGATCCAACGGGCGGTTTTCACTGAAGCTTGATCGGACGGATGAGAAGAAGGTGCTGATGGACGGCATCCACAGCTTTCGATCAAGATCCAACGGCCGAGATTCATCCCGACATAAAACTAAAGGTCTGAAGGCTTATTTCAATGTGATCGGGCGGTCTAGATTCGATCCAACGGTCGATCCAACGGCTGAGATTAAATCCGACTTGATCTGGATTATTTTAAGGGGTTTTTGAGTGGTTTTTGTACCGTTTGATCATCATCCAACGGTCAGAATTATCCAAATCTTAATTTGAGTTATTTTGGGAGTCTTAAACCTAGTTTTTGATAGAATTTGAGGGGAAATCAAATTCTTTATCTATAAAATCTATGATTGTCATACAAAAAGAAAAAGGAGAGCGACAAAGAGAGAGACGGGGAGAAAGAGAGAGGGAGAAAGAGAGAGAGAAAGAAAGAAGAGAGAGATAAAAAAAGTGATTTATGAGAAAATTAAAAGAATTTTTTTTGATTTTTCTTCAACGATCAAGACATCAAGGAGCCTCTTCTTCTTCGCCAAGTTCTCCATATCAAGAGCAGCAGACAATCAATTTCAGCAATCAAACAGTCTAATTTCTTCATGCTTTTTATTTTATTTACTATTTTTGAATTTGTTATCATGAACTAAATTTTATTTTACTAAGGCTAAGGTGTAGCCACTCTTTTGATGCAATATTCAGTATAACTTATTTTTAAATTTTATTCATGAGGAGTATATAAATCTGATCTTAATGCTTTTAGATTACTGGCCATCTTCTAATTGATCTGATGATCATAGATGTTACGGACCAAGTACATCCATATTAATGCTTCTTGATTATATACCTTGTATTATGAATCAAATTAGAATTCATATGCATGTGGGAATTTTAGTGCGCTTTGGACGCAGCATATTTTAATTAAAGGGTTTCACAAAATCTAATGCATTAATATTTATTTAAATTACACCTGGACCAAAGGGTAATCAATAAATATTAATAGATTTGCTATACCTGGACCAAAGGGTAGTGAATAAATTAGGAGACTCCACCATCACATGAAATAAAATTAATCTAAAAATCTGAATATTGTATTGACTGAGTTGGTGAACCGATTGCCTTAGTAATCTATTGCTCTTGAATTTAAAACCCTAATAATTTACACTCTCTCTATTTAATTAAAAACTTTTAATTATTTTTTTTATTTTTTTTTAATTTCTTATTCTCATAAATCGATCTTCTAAATAAAGCATAGGAAAGAGCTTTTCAGTATTTGTTTTTCAATCCTCTAGGGATGATACTCTACTCATTCACTTTATTACTTGATCGACTGGTGCACTTGCCATAGCTATAAATTAGTACGCATCAAGTTTTTGGCGCCATTGTCAGAGATTGTGTCTAAAACAATATTAAAATTTTGATCCTAGCTTTACTTTAGAAATTTACTTTTAATTATTAAAAAAAAAAAATTTAGTGCATGACACGTACTGGACATAGTGACTTACTACCTCTAGATCCAGAAATTGAAAGAACTATTAGAAGACCACAACAAGAGAGAAACATGGAAGCTGAAGATCCTGATGACATCAATCTAGGAGTGGATATGGCGACTGAAGGACAGCATGAAGCTATTCGATCAGTACATCATCCATTAAATGATTACATCACACCATCTATAGCCGATGTAGCTTCGAGCATCAGGAGACCGCCTGTATGAGCAAACAACTTCGAAATAAAATTGGCGATGATCCAGATGATTCAATCAACTGTCCAATTCAGTGGACACGTGCATGATGATCCGAATGCCCATATTTCTAATTTTCTTAAACTTTGTGATACTTTTAAAATTAATGGGGTGTCGGATGATGCTATTAGATTAAGGTTATTTCCTTTCTCTTTACGGGATAAAGCTAAAAATTGGCTTCATTCTCTTCCGGCAGGTTCTATCACAACTTGGGATGTCCTAGCCCAAAAATTCTTAGCCAAGTACTTTCCACCTTCCAAAACTGCTAAGATGCGCAACGATATCACTTCTTTTATGCAGATGGACATGGAGACACTATATGAGGCTTGGGAGCATTTCAAGAAACTACTGAGGAGATGTCCACATCATCAACTACCCGTATGGCTTCAGGTACAAACTTTCTATAATGGTTTATCTCCTACTAATCGATCTATGATTGATGCAGCAGCAGGAGGAACCATTAATCAAAAAATGAAGGAAGAAGCCTTCGATCTGATCGATGAGATGGCATCAAATAGCTATCAATGGCAGACAGAGCGCATGATGCCAAAAAGACTAGCAGCTATGCAGGGAGTAGATTGCGTGCCAACTTTACTAGCTGAAATTGCAGCCCTTAGAGCCGAAGTCAACAACTTAAAGGGAACAGCTATGCATGTTCAGAGCATGACTTGTGACCTGTGTGGAGGAGGACACGATACGAGCAATTGCCAGACAGGTAATCCTTTTGCTAAAACAACTGATACAGCTAATTATATTGATAACTTTTTCAGGCCACAACAAAACAATACCTACTCCAACACATACAATCAAGGGTGGAGGCAGCACCCAAATTTCTCATGGAGCAATCAAAATGCAGCACAACAGCCACCCCCGGGATTCCAAGTACCTGAAAAGAAGTCCAACAAAGAAGAGCTGATGGTCAAATTTATGCAAAACTAAGAAGCAACTATAAAAAATTTGGAAGCCGAACTTAGGCAAGACCAAACAGCAGCAATTCGAAACTTGGAGATACAAATAGGTCAAATGGCTAAGATAATCTCCGAGAGACCTCAAGGATCCTTGCCAAGCAATACGGAGACAAATCCAAGGGAGCAAGTCAATGCTATTACCTTAAGAAGTGGTACAAAGCTGGAGGAGCCACTGTTAGATATATGTGCCCTAGAAGCCAGAATTGGCTGACACTTGTAATACACTTCTAGGGGCAAAATTGTAATTTTGACTATAATTAATGAAATGGGTTATTTTCTATCACACATGTGTATTTAGTGTCTGTGATACATCCTTTGAGTTAATGGTAATGATAATTCATATTTTCAAGAGTTGAAAATTTAAGACATGAATAATCATTATTAACTCATAAACAGCTCCCGACCATAGGATCATCACGAGGATGGTGATTGATCCGGAAGGTTGGTGTACGATCGCTTCTCCTTAGTAGATGAGTCTTGAGTCTACGGTGTGGAGACACCGGAGCGAGAGTACAGGTACTCGTTAGAGAACGAGGGCACTGAGCGTGACCACCTCGAGTAGTCATTAGGAAGTCTACCTTCTCGTCAATGACTGACTCGATGCTGCAGTAGTGTGTCTGGTTCTTTGACCTGAGATGCATCGGCAGTTCACCTTGAGGGTGTTATAGTTTGACTACACCATTACTCGGTCTCCTAGCCATATGGAACCCTGAGGTGTATGTTGGCTATAGCATGTTCATTGTAGGAACTGGATTGCATCAAGATGGGATCTATCTACCTCGGTGGTAGAGGAGTAGCCCTATGATGATCATGAGAATCAAGTCCTGAAAGCCCATGGCCATGGCAGAGTGAAATAATAGAAAGAGTTTCTATTTAGATTTTCACATTGGACTCGAATCGAATGATTACATCATATGACAGAGACTAGGGTTTGACGAGTTCACCTTAACCCTAATCTGATCGGGGCTCAAGATAGAAGAACTTAATCACACAGGTAGCTGCACCAAGAGGTTCGCATTCAGCTCTGATGGGTTGCCACCATATACTGCTAGGTGTCACTGGTGGATTTTGGGAGCAATTAGAATGATTTAGATGATCGATCATTCTAGCTGTTCGAATCAGAAGAGTTCTGATCCATCGAAAGGAGTTTCGATGATGTCTATGATAGAGATCATGACATATCCCATTACCATACAGAACTGAACCTAACTGGGTCACACAAACAAGGGTTTGAATCTGGTGATCATCAATTGAACTGATCTAGTTCAATTGATCTGAATGAGATTCAATTAGGTTCAAGGAAATCGTGCTAGCACTCGATTGAACCTAACGTTCTTCTTTTACTATCATAAATAAGTTGTCCTGACTGAGCCAAAGGAGTTTGTGCTCAATCAGAGGCCTTCATATGGTCTGACTGGAGGTTGTCCAAGTCAGAATAGGTTGTCTTATTTGTAAGACATTACCTGCCATTTTTGGTCACCTGCCATTTCTTGTTCTTTGACTTTGGTCAAAAGTCTACCTTTGACTGGTCAAACGTTGACCATTGACCCTTTGACTTTTGACCACATGTCATGCACCTATTGGAGAGCTGGTGGGGGCCTGTCCCCCTGCCAGAACCTGGCAAGGAGAAGGGCGCACGCCAAGGGTGGCGTGAGCCCAAGTAGGAGGCGCCTAGGAGTCCTTGTTGGACAAGGACTCCACCTCCCTTTTGGATTCCAATCAGAGTTCTACTAAGAATCCAGTTTGACTGGTCTTAGGCGCCCTCTAAGGAGGAATCCAGGGGTCTCTATTCCAACCAATCAGATTTAGATCTGATTTCACAAAGGGTTGTGATTGGTTGAGAGGAAGAGGAGTTGGATCACAAGAGGTCTATAAATAAGACCCTGCGCCCAACCCTAATTCCAATGCTATTAGACCCCACGCCCCAAGGCTGCCTCTCCCCTCCTTCTCCATGCCATAGTCTCTTCTCCTCTTGCTCTCCACGTCCAAAAGGTGTTTTGGACTTAGTTTGGTGCGATTCAGATCAAGGAAAGGCGATCAAAAGCAAGAAGGCTGCGCTGCTGCAAAAGGACGACTGCAGATCTTCAAAAGAGTTTTGAAGATCCTCCAGATCAGATCCAGATCTGATTTTTGGAGGTGTGATAGAGAAGAAGAGGATCTCCAGATCCAACCCGAGTGGATACCGGTAGAGGCCAGGCGCTTGCGTGGCTAAGATCCAGAACCTTCCGCTGCAATCAGGATCATCTACAGGGTAATAGGATTACCCAAATCAGGTAAATTAAATTTGATTTAATTTATCTTATTTTATTTTATTTATTAAAATAATAAGAATCAGATCTGAAATATATCAAGATCTGATTGAGATCAAGAGAAAAATTTTTGAAATATATCTCTTGATCTAATCAGATCTGGACGAACCTGGACCGGGAAATCAGGATTTCCCTTCAACTGGTATCAGAGCCATGGTTCTAAATTGTTTAGATCTGATTTTAATTTTATTTTAATTAGAAAATAAAGTGATTTCAGATGTCACATGAGATGTGATCAGATCTGAAATCAGAAAAATTAAAATTAAATGATTTGGATCTAAGAACATGAAGATATGCATGACTAGTTCTAGAATAGAATAGTTCTATAGAATAGTTTTGCATGTCTTTGATTTAATCTGATTAAATCATATTTTAGATCTTCTTATTTACTATTTTCTGATATTATAAGTGTTATAATAACATCTGATAAACAGCAAATAAAAATTATTTAATTTTAAATATCATATGAGATATGATAGATGCATGACTAGACTAGTTGTAGAATAGTTCTACATAATTGTCTAGATTAGAATTTATTTTGATTAGATCAATTTAAATCTAATTTTTTAGATTATTATGTGATAATTTAGATCTGAAAACATGCATGATTTGATACATGAGATGTATGCAAAATATGCCATGATTAGATCTAAATTTGTATATGAGATATATGATATAGATCTGATAACTGTTTTGTAGTATTTACATGTTCCTGATTAAGGCGTTCCTCTTGGCCGTCCGGTCATAAGAACGAAGAAGGGTTTAAAGGCCCTCTCTTCCCATTCGATGGGGTGTTCTTATGACGTGTAGGGGTGCTGCGTGTTCGTCCTTAATCAGAAACCCAAAACTTACTTTCTGCAAAACCCTAGATCCTGAAACCCTAGGATTTATTGTGCATATTTTGTTTATGAACCCAACTTAATTAAGAATTAAGTTTATGGAATATTAATTAGGTCTAAAATTGAGAATTTCAGATCTAAGACATATTCATAATACTGGGTTCGGGCTTGGGTAGCTCAATTAGGTCTAAGCGGTTGATCAAACCGAATCAAGAGTTGGTTAGATGGGATCAACAATGCTTAAATTGACCAGCCTAATAGGATTAAGTCTGGGTCAAGATCGAGTCACGATCAAGCAAGACCTAATTAGGCTCAGAGGTTAGAGTCTGGATTGTAGGCTAACCCAATTGGTTCTGACTCAACAATTTGGTGTCTAAGGTAAGTTTGGCACAGACGACCGACTGGTTTTTAATTGGAAGCTACTCGACCTGAATGCGTTCTTGTGCGAGTTAACGGCATATTCCTTCCACCGGTCTCACTTACCTGGCCATATCTGTTGACACAGTTCTGATCTGAGGTGGTCAATAATCCGAGCTGACCCATGCCACTAGGTTAGTCATAATTGTTATGACTAAGCCAAGTCTAGTTTAATGAGACCTGAATCAATTCTCCCTAAGAAAAGATTAAGTCCGAGGTCTTCCACCATTGTAGACGTGCGGGCCCTTCCCGGGGTTGATTGTTCTCGGCTGGATACAGTGGCTCAGTTGCACCGGGAAGACGCAACCATGTCTATTAGGCATTGGATGCTATGGGCTGGAGGATGAGTTGGGCTCAATATTTCCGGATACGGTGAGAGACCCAATTAGGAACCCAGTCTATGCAAATGGTGGGTCTGACTTAACTAAGGAGTGGATCAATATTCCGGATACGGTGAGATTCATGAATTAGAGACCAAGTTTGGGTGCACCATGATTAGAGAATCATTGAACAAGAGTTGTTCACTCATTGGCTAACCCATCACCAATAACTGTTAGGTGAGGTGATGAGTCAGTTGGTGAGACCGCACCACCCACTAGAAATCATCAATCGCGGAGATTTTCGCATCTCTACAGAGGGAGTGTAGGGATCCGAGAAAATAGTGGGAGCTAATTTGTTTAAAAATAAAATCCCTAAACAAATTGGTCAAGTCAAAATTACAGTATCTAACTAGAATCTTTGACTCTCTACAGGAAAATGTCTGCGTCCAACCCACTGGCACGTATCCTAGACACACATAGACTGACTGGACCCAATTATAAAGATTGGCTCAGGAACTACAAAATTGTTTTGGGTTCAGAGAAGTTAACACATGTTTTGGACCAGGACCCTCCCACCTTACCAGCTCGTCCATCCACTGAACAGAGAGCGTCTCTGGAAAAATGGATTGACGAAGACAATAAGGCCAGATACTACATGTTGGGCTCGATGTCTGATGAGCTCCAGCGCCAACATGAAGATATCGGGACTGCTCGCCAAATGTTGGCTCACCTGCAGGAGATGTTTGGTGAACAGAGTCGCGCAGCCAAATATCAAGTCACAAAATGACTTTTTAAGGCTAAGATGCGTGATGGGCAGTCAGTCCAAGATCACTGTCTGACAATGATCAAGGACATGGAAGAGCTTGAGAAGCTCGGTGTGAAGTTGGACTTGGACTTGCAGAACGATATTATTCTGCAATCCTTGACTGATGCATATGGGCAATTCATCATGAATTACCACATGCATAAACTTCAAAATTCCTTGGCCGAGTTGATGAATATGCTGGTTACCGCTGAGCTTTCTATGAAAGGTTCTAAAGGCTCAGTTCTTGCTATGGAACGGACTTCTTCCAAAAGAAAGTCTTATGGAAAGAAAAAGAAGTCTGTGAAAAAGCAAAAGGTGGAAGGATCAAAGAAGAAGAAGGCAGAACCGAAGAAGAAGGTCGATGGCAAAGGAAAGTGTTTCCATTGCAACAGCGACGGCCATTGGAAGCGGAACTGCCCTACTTACCTGGCCACCCTGAAGAACAAGAAGGAAGGTCCTTCTGGAGGTATGCTCGTTATTGAGTCTAACCTTACGGTTTCTTCTGCATCCAGTTGGGTGCTTGACTCTGGTTCTAGTGCTCATCTGTGCACTTCTATGCAGGGTCTTGAGGATAGCAGGAGGCTGAGGGATGGAGACATGATCCTACGCATCGGTAATGGAGCAAGAGTTGCTGCAGTAGCCGTGGGAACATACCCTCTGCGATTACCATCTGGTTTAGACTTAGTTTTAAAAGACTGTTATTATGTGCCTGCAGCTAGCAGGAATTTGATTTCTGTTTCATGCTTAGCACAAGAAGGTTATGTGATCACCTTCTTTAAGGACCATTGTAACATTCTTTATGAAAGAAATAAAATTGCAAATGATTTCCTTGTTAATGGTCTTTATCAGTTGCATATTGATGTACCTGTTTTAACTATCGAGCAAAACGTGAATGCCAAACGACCTAGGGATAGTCCAAACGACAGATATCTATGGCACCTGAGATTAGGTCATATAGCAGAAGATAGGATTAACAAATTGGAGAAAAATGGGCTATTGAGTCCATTGACTTTTGAGTCATATCCAACTTGTGAATCTTGTCTTCAAGGCAAAATGACTAAACTCCCTTTTGTTGGACATGGGGAGAGGGCCACAGATCTCCTTGCCCTAGTACATACTGATGTGTGCGGCCCATTTGATGTGCCGGCTAGAGGCAATTTTGTCTACTTCATTACCTTTACCGATGATCTGTCTAGGTATGGGTATGTGTATCTTATGAGACACAAGTCTGAAGCCTTTGAAAAGTTCAAAGAATTCAGACATGAAGTAGAAAAACAAACTGGAAAACCCATTAAGGTTCTTCGATCAGATCGAGGAGGTGAATACCTTAGCCGGGAATTCCTAGACTATCTTAAGGAAAATGGCATAGTCTCTCAATGGACTCCACCAGGAACACCTCAACTCAACGGGGTTTCAGAACGGAGAAATCGGACTCTATTGGATATGGTTCGATCCATGATGAGCTTCACAGACCTCCCAGATTTTCTTTGGGGACATTCATTATTAACTTCAATCTATTTACTGAATAGGGTTCCCTCTAAAACCGTTCCTACCACACCGTATGAGATATGGCACGGTAAGAAACCAAGTCTGAGTCATCTCAGAATTTGGGGTTGTCCGGCTTATGTCAAAAGACAACAAGCGGACAAGTTAGAGTTTAGGTCCTTTAGAGCTCGATTCATAGGATATCCTAAAGAGTCATTAGGATACTATTTCTACATTCCAGAAGACCACAATGTGATTGTGAGTCGACATGCCATATTTCTTGAAAAATAGTTTATTCAAGATAGTGGCATTGGAAAGCAGATTAAGCTTGATGAGAAAGTCTCACAAGCAGAACGAGCTAAGGACCAAGTGGAACCAAATCAGGTTGAGCCAATAAGAACACTACCTCCTCCACCTCGTAGATCGGAAAGAGTTTCCCGTCCCCCTGAAAGATACTTAGGTATTATTTCAGAGGATGTAGAGGAAATGTTCCTCATAGGTAATGGTGCTCATGGTGATGATCCCAAAACCTACAACGAGGCGATATCAGATATCGACTCCGAGAAATGGCTTGAGGCAATGAAGTCAGAAGATTCGACTCGATGCACTCAAACCAAGTCTGGACCTTGGTAGATCCACCAGAAGGTATAGTACCTATTGGGTGTAAATGGATCTTCAAGAGAAAGATTGGTGCAGATGGGAATGTGGAGACATTCAAGGCTAGACTGGTGGCAAAAGGTTATAGTCAACGTGAAGGCATTGACTATCAGGATACCTTTTCCCCGGTAGCTATGCTAAAATCCATCCGCACATTGCTTGCTGTTGCAGCCTATTTCGATTATGAAATATGGCAAATGGACGTGAAAACGGCATTCCTAAATGGATATCTTGAGGAAGATATCTATATGGAACAGCCGCTAGGTTTCACATCCAGTGATACTGATCACAAGGTTTGCAAGCTGCAAAGGTCCATATATGGACTTAAGCAAGCATCTCGGAGCTGGAACACTCGTTTCAATGATGTGATCAAAAAGTTTGGTTTCATCAAAAATGAAGAGGAACCATGTGTTTTCAAAAGGGTCAGTGGGAGCGCTGTTGTCTTCCTCGTATTGTACGTGGATGACATCCTCCTTATTGGGAATGATATTCCCATGTTGACATCAGTCAAGATGTGGTTGTCCAAGGAATTCTCCATGAAAGACCTAGGTGAAGCATCCTTTATTCTAGGAATTAAGGTCTATAGGGATAGACCGAATAGGATGCTAGGACTTTCACAGAAGATGTACATAGAGGAAGTACTAAAGAGGTTTAGTATGGAAAACTCTAAGAGGGGATTAATACCCTTCAGACATGGTATTCATCTTTCCAAGAAGATGTGCCCCAGCACACCTGAGGAAATAGAACGCATGAGCAAGATCCCTTATGCTTCTGCAATAGGGAGCCTCATGTATGCCATGCTATGTACACGACCTGATATAGCCCATGCTGTGAGTGTCACAAGCAGATATCAGTCAAATCCAGGTGAAGAACACTGGACTTCTGTGAAATGTATCCTTAAGTACTTGAGAAGAACTAAGGATATGATGTTGGTCTTTGGTAATGGAGAACTCCAAGTTCAGGGATACACAGACTCGGACTTCATGTCCGATATAGATGATCGAAAGTCGACATCTGGAAGTCTGTTTGTGTGCAATGGTGGAGCTGTCAGCTGGAAGAGTTCCAAGCAAACTGTGATAGCAGATTCCACCATGGAAGCAGAATATATAGCTGCATCAGAGGCTGCAAAGGAAGCATTCTGGTACAAGAAGTTTGCTGCAGAAATTGGAGTAATGCCATCAGATGCCATTCCTCTTTACTGCGACAACAATGGCGCCATAGCCCTTGCTAAGGAGCCGAGGTCTCACCAGAAGTCCAAGCACATTGAGCGGCGATATCATCTCATCCGCGATTACCTTGAGAAAGGTTACGTTGAGGTCAAGAGAGTCAACTCCGCAGATAATGTGGCAGACCCACTTACAAAGCCGTTGGGCCAGCAGAAGATCGAAGCCCACCTTGAGAAGATGGGACTTAGACTTGTAGCCAATTGGCTTTAGGACAAGTGGGAGATTGTTAGATATATGTGCCCTAGAAGCCAGAATTGGCTGACACTTGTAATACACTTCTAGGGGCAAAATTATAATTTTGACTATAATTAATGAAATGGGTTATTTTCTATCACACATGTGTATTTAGTGTCTGTGATACATCCTTTGAGTTAATGGTAATGATAATTCATATTTTCAAGAGTTGAAAATTTAAGACATGAATAATCATTATTAACTCATAAACAGCTCCCGACCATAGGATCATCACGAGGATGGTGATTGATCCGGAAGGTTGGTGTACGATCGCTTCTCTTTAGTAGATGAGTCTTGAGTCTACGGTGTGGAGACACCGGAGCGAGAGTACAGGTACTCGTTAGAGAACGAGGGCACTGAGCGTGACCACCTCGAGTAGTCATTAGGAAGTCTACCTTCTCGTCAATGACTGACTCGATGCTGCAGTAGTGTGTCTGGTTCTTTGACCTGAGATGCATCGGCAGTTCACCTTGAGGGTGTTATAGTTTGACTACACCATTACTCGGTCTCCTAGCCATATGGAACCCTGAGGTGTATGTTGGCTATGACATGTTCATTGTAGGAACTGGATTGCATCAAGATGGGATCTATCTACCTCGGTGGTAGAGGAGTAGCCCTATGATGATCATGAGAATCAAGTCCAGAAAGCCCATGGCCATGGCAGAGTGAAATAATAGAAAGAGTTTCTATTTAGATTTTCACATTGGACTCGAATCGAATGATTACATCATATGACAGAGACTAGGGTTTGACGAGTTCACCTTAACCCTAATCTGATCGGGGCTCAAGATAGAAGAACTTAATCACACAGGTAGCTGCACCAAGAGGTTCGCATTCAGCTCTGATGGGTTGCCACCATATACTGCTAGGTGTCACTGGTGGATTTTGGGAGCAATTAGAATGATTTAGATGATCGATCATTCTAGCTGTTCGAATCAGAAGAGTTCTGATCCATCGAAAGGAGTTTCGATGATGTCTATGATAGAGATCATGACATATCCCATTACCATACAGAACTGAACCTAACTGGGTCACACAAACAAGGGTTTGAATCTGGTGATCATCAATTGAACTGATCTAGTTCAATTGATCTGAATGAGATTCAATTAGGTTCAAGGAAATCGTGCTAGCACTCGATTGAACCTAACGTTCTTCTTTTACTATCATAAATAAGTTGTCCTGACTGAGCCAAAGGAGTTTGTGCTCAATCAGAGGCCTTCATATGGTCTGACTGGAGGTTGTCCAAGTCAGAATAGGTTGTCTTATTTGTAAGACATTACCTGCCATTTTTGGTCACCTGCCATTTCTTGTTCTTTGACTTTGGTCAAAAGTCTACCTTTGACTGGTCAAACGTTGACCATTGACCCTTTGACTTTTGACCACATGTCATGCACCTATTGGAGAGCTGGTGGGGGCCTGTCCCCCTGCCAGAACCTGGCAAGGAGAAGGGCGCACGCCAAGGGTGGCGTGAGCCCAAGTAGGAGGCGCCTAGGAGTCCTTGTTGGACAAGGACTCCACCTCCCTTTTGGATTCCAATCAGAGTTCTACTAAGAATCCAGTTTGACTGGTCTTAGGCGCCCTCTAAGGAGGAATCCAGGGGTCTCTATTCCAACCAATCAGATTTAGATCTGATTTCACAAAGGGTTGTGATTGGTTGAGAGGAAGAGGAGTTGGATCACAAGAGGTCTATAAATAAGACCCTGCGCCCAACCCTAATTCCTAATGCAATTCAATTAGATCCCACGCCCCAAGGCTGCCTCTCCCCTCCTTCTCCATGCCATAGTCTCTTCTCCTCTTGCTCTCCACGTCCAAAAGGTGTTTTGGACTTAGTTTGGTGCGATTCAGATCAAGGAAAGGCGATCAAAAGCAAGAAGGCTGCGCTGCTGCAAAAGGACGACTGCAGATCTTCAAAAGAGTTTTGAAGATCCTCCAGATCAGATCCAGATCTGATTTTTGGAGGTGTGATAGAGAAGAAGAGGATCTCCAGATCCAACCCGAGTGGATACCGGTAGAGGCCAGGCGCTTGCGTGGCTAAGATCCAGAACCTTCCGCTGCAATCAGGATCATCTACAGGGTAATAGGATTACCCAAATCAGGTAAATTAAATTTGATTTAATTTATCTTATTTTATTTTATTTATTAAAATAATAAGAATCAGATCTGAAACATATCAAGATCTGATTGAGATCAAGAGAAAATTTTTGAAATATATCTCTTGATCTAATCAGATCTGGACGAACCTGGACCGGGAAATCAGGATTTCCCTTCAGCCACATCACAAGAATGAGACTGAAAAGTCAACTAATAAATAAGGACCATCAAACCTCAACTCGTTAGTCACCAACAACAAGCAGATGGATGGTCCCTTCCAGATATATGGTTTGCTTGTCCAAATGTGGAGCCCTAGTGCCCGCCACTACCATTCCCAGAGAGACAAATACAGCATCCAGATAAAAAATTTTCTAACTTTTTCAAAAATTCTAAAAGAATTACATAATTAATATTCCTTTTGTAAGATGCTATTACTCAAATGCCCGAGGTATGCCAAGTTTTCTCAAAGAAATTTTAAACAAATAAGAAAAAGCTGAAGGAGCAATGAGAGAATAAATTTGAATAAAGAATGCTCGCAATACTTTCAAAATAAATTACCCAGAAGTAAAGATCCAGGGATTTTACCTATCCCCTGCATTATTGGTGATTGTAGTTTTGATAAAGTTTTATGTGATTTAGAGCAAGCATTAATCTCATGCCTTTTTCTATTTTCGAGAAAAATTGGGTCTAGAGAACCAAAAGCCTACGCACTATTACTCTTCAATTAGCCGACAGATTCTATTAAATATCCAAGAGGTATAGTGGAGGATGTCTTGGTAAAGGTAAAACAAGTTTATTTCCCTATTGACTTTAAATTGTTCTGAATATGGAAAGAAGATTATGAAAAGGTACCCGCTTATTTTAGGGGAGACCCTTTTTAGCTACTGGAGAGCTTTTAATAGATGTTCAACAAGAAAAATTAATTCTAGATCCCAAGACGAACAAGTTACTTTTTAATGTTTTTAAAGATACTAAAACATCCTGATGATAATCAAACTTTTTATTTTTTTAATTGACATTATTGACAATCCATTATATGAGTAAATTCTGTAGAAAAACAGGTTTGAGACTATAAAAGCGAGCAAATGCCAAAATTGGAAAGAAGATTCGATCCACATGAAAAGTATTCCAATTGAAGTGGCACCGGATTGATCCACTTTAGAACTTAAGAAAGTCAAGCCTGAAAAGACTATAAATTAGAAAATTACTAGATAGGTTGTTTCTTTTTCTTTTTGTTTTTGAATCATTTTTCTTTTCTTTTATTTTTTTTAGTAA
>QRFJ01000074.1:1064482-1087088 GCA_006176705.1 Cocos nucifera
AGCTCTTCAATTCACTGATCCATTTTTTGGAGCTTCCGATTGAGGGCCTCATCTCAATTATGAATCTTGGATGATTTCTGACTATAGATAGGGAAGGTCTCTTCTGAAAAAAAATCATGATCGAAATAGAAGCTTTCTGCTCTCAGCTTCCTCTTCCTAGAGGTGATAGGTCTGCTGAACTGAGTATGCCTTCTTGGAACCGATTCTTGACATCCCGATAGAAAATTTTCCAACTGGACCACCATCGAAAGTTGTCGTATGGCCTGCACCATTTTGGTGAGGCCGCAAACTTGCTGTACCAACATGTTAAATTGCTCTGGATCCACCATTGACATCGATGGAGGAGGTTGTGGTGCCGGTGATGGTATTGAAGCAGATGGATTTGGCTTAGATTTGATGGCAGAGATAATGGATCTTCGAGTGGTTGCCTTCTTCGAAGGCATTCCAAAGATTGAGAAGGATTAAATAGAAATGGATCTTGAATCTTAGAGAAGAAAATAATCAGAATTGATTGAGCGCTCCTTTTAGAACAAGAATTCAAAGGCCCTTCCTCTAGCACCAATCCTGTTGACGTGGAATCTAGTTGACGCTGGAGTGAGCTGGAGTTGGGGGAGACGAGGCCACCATCGGTGACCCGCAAAATAAAGTCCTAATCGGAGTCGGAGATGGTGGCTCCGATAGGATCCTCCGATGGTCAAGTCAGCTCTTCTGGCCAACAAAAATGGAGTGCTCAAAAAATTAAGGAGCAGAGCAATGAGAAAAAGAATGAGAGCTTAGAGAAAATATATCTGGAGGGTCACTTTTATAGATGGAGCCTGTAACAAACTAATAGTGATAGTCATAACCATCTGATAGTGGATCATTCAGACCACATGGAGTTTGTTACAGAGGATAATGTTTGTTGTCGTGACGTACCAGTCTATTGAAATTTAATAGTTGAAGTTCGGACGAAGCAGGCATTAGCAGTGAAGAGCTTCAAGTTACATTAGTTCTAGAGCAGTTCGGATTCCTTTAAGGTCGTCTGCTTGTATGTTGATTTGTATTAAGTTGGTATCTGAATTCATGTGGATGATGAGGTCCTTCTGGGTGATTAGGAGAAAATTGACTGAAGAAAACTTGCCTGGCGACTGAAAGGAGCTCGTTCATAATAATTTCACCTGAAGGAGATCACCTGGAAGGAGATCGAATGGAGGAACCTAATTGGAGGAGATCATCCAGAAGGAGGATGACTAACGAAGTTCGCCTGGTGAGAGCACAATTGAGAAGATTGTTCAGAAGAAGATCATCCGAAAGAAGATCCATTGAAGGGGTCCAAACGGAATCCAACTATGGGTGGTTCGGAAGGAGATCCATTGAAGGGGGTCCGACAAAAGGAACCATTGTGACTAACCTTAAAGGATCCAAGAAAACTTGGGTACCTAGAGTATGAGCTTGATTTTGCATGTAGGTGTGCCTTGCATCCAAAAGAGAAAATCAAAGATAGCATCTTGATAGCAGATGCTCAAGGCACATGACCGATGATGAGTCCTAATTCATCACACTTGATGCTAAAAGTGGAGGAATGATCACCTTTGGAGATAATAGCAAAGGAAAGATTATTGATATAAGTAACATTGGAATCACTCCCTCCAAGTATATTGAAAATATTTTATTTATAGATGGTTTGAAATATAGTCTCTTAAGCATTAGTCAACTTTGTGATAAGGGTTACAAAGTTATTTTTGAATCTTTATTATGCATTGTAACTAGTCCCAATGATGATAACATTAAGTTTGTTAGACATAGACATGGTAATGTTTATATGGTAGATTTAAATGATCTTTCTATGATAAACATGCAATGTCTAATAGCTGTGAATGCCAAAATTAATGAGACTAGTTGGCTTTGGCACCGTAGGCTTGCACACATTAGTATGCATTCACTTTCAAAGCTTATCAAAAAAGAATTAGTTATCGATTTACCAAAATTGAACTTTGAAAAAGATAAAATTTGTGATGCATGCCAACTAGGTAAACAAACTAGAGTTTCATTTAAATCTAAGAACATTGTTTCAACTTCTAGGCCATTGAAACTATTGCACATGGATTTGTTTGGTCCTATAAAAATAACAAGCTTAGGTGGAAAATATTATGGTTTTGCAATTATCGATGACTACTCACATTTTAGATGAATTTTTTTTTGACAAACAAAGATGAAACTTCATGTTTCTCAATGTTTTACCAAAAAGTTATAAATAAATTTTTTTTTTTAATTCAAAGCATTCGAAGTGATCATGGAATCAAATTTGAAAATCAAAACTTTAAAAAATTTTGTGATGAAAAATGGAATAAGCCATAATTTTTCAGCACTTAGGACACCCCAACAAAATGGAATGGTAGAAAGAAAAAATAGGACTCTAGAAGGAATGGCCCATACCATGCTATATGAAAGCAACCTCTCAAGATACTTTTGGATGGAAGCAATTAATATGGCATGTTACATTTTAAACCATGCCCTAATCAGACCAATTTTAAAGAAAATATCTTATGAGCTTTGGAAAGGTAGAAAACCTAACATTGCATATTTTCATGTTTTTGATTACTGATATTTTGTTTTGAACAATGGTAAAGAAAAACTAGATAAATTTGATGCAAAATCTGATGAAGCTATTTTTCTTGATTATTCCTCCTCTAGTAATGCTTTTAGAGTTTTTAACAAAAAAACTTTAGTCATAGAGGAGTCGATACATGTTGTCTTTGATGTGACTAATAATCTTTCATCAAGAAAGAGTGAGGGTATTGATGATGTAGATCCTCTTATAGAAGGAATGAAGGATGTCATCCTAAAGGATTTAGTAATTCAAAATGAAGAGGATCATGAAGACAAGCAAGAAAATGAAAGTGAAGGACAATGAGAATAATCTCAAGGTATAAATGATCTTCCAAACAAATAGAGGTATGTTCATAATCACCCCAAAGAACTAATTATTGGTGATCCTACACATGGGGTACGAACTCGCTCTTTACTTAGAGATGCATACAATCATTTTGCTTTTGTTTCTCATTTTAAATCTAAAACCATAGATGAAGCTGAAAAAGATTATAATTGAATAAATGCAATGCAAGAGGAACTTAATCAATTTGAAAAAAATAATGTATGGACCTTATTATCAAGACATAAAAATCATCCAATAATTGGCATAAAATGACTATATAGAAATAAATTAGATGAAAATAAAAATATAATTAGGAATAAAGCAAGATTAGTTGCAAAGAATTATAATCAAGAAGAGAAAATTGATTTTGATGAGACCTTTGCACCTGTTGCTAGACTAGAAGCAATTAGACTTTTACTCGCTTATGCATGCTTTATGAATTTCAAGTTATTTTAAATGGATGTTAAAAGTGCTTTTCTAAATGGATATATTATCGAAAAAGTTTATGTAGAACAACCTCCTAATTTTGAAAATCATGCTTTTTCTAATCATGTTTTCAAATTAAATAAAGTATTATATGGTTTAAAACAAGCACCTAAGGCTTGGTATGAAAGATTAAGTAAATTCTTGCTTAATAATAGATTTTTAAGAGAAAATATAGATACAACTCTTTTCATTAAAATAGATCATGATGACATCTTAGTAATACAAATATATATTGATGATATTATATTTGGATCTACTAATAAAACTTTCTATCAAGATTTTGCTAAGCTCATGCAGAGTGAGTTCGAGATGAGCATGATGAGTGAACTAACGTTCTTCCTCAAACTTTAAATCAAACAAACAAAAGAAGGGATCTCCATCACCCAAAGCAAGTACACAAGAGAGCTACTTAAAAGATTTGGGATGGAGAGCTCCAAAGCTATTGGTACCCCCATGAGTCTATCATGTAAGCTTGATAAGGATGAAGGAGGTAAAAGTATTGATACAAAGGTTTATAGAGGCATGATAGGTTCTTTATTGTATTTAACTGCTAGTAGATCAGATATCACATTTAGTGTTTGTTTATGTGCATGATTTTAATCTAATAAAAAAGAATCACATTTAAATACTATGAAAAGAATACTTAAATACCTAAAAGAAACTCAAAGCCTAGATTTTTGGTACTCTAAGAATTCATTAATCAATTTAATTGGATATTCAAATGCAAACTTTGCTAGATGTAGATTAAACAGAAAAAGCACTAGTGAAACTTTTCAATTTTTAGGAGTTAACTTAATCTCTTGATTTAGCAAGAAATAAAATTTGATAGCATTGTCTACGGTCGAGGTCGAAACATTGCAGTCAAAAGTTGCTGTGCACAAATCTTATGGATTAAGCAACAACTTGAGAACTTTAGCATCAAACTAAGCAAAACTTTCATAAGATGTGATAATACTAGTACCATAAATCTAACTAAGAATCCAATCCAATACTCTAGATCAAAATATATTGAAATAAGACATCATTTCATAAGAGAGCATATTCGAAATAATGACATAATTCTTGATTATATTTATACTAAAAAATAATTGACTGATATTTTTACTAAAGCCTTGAGTGAAGATAAATTTTATGAAATTAGAAGAAAATTAGAAATTTTAGATCCTTTTGCTTAAATATCCTTCTTTTGATCCCAATTTATCCTCTGCTAATATTTTTGGATCAATTCTTGAGACTTAATTTCATTGCTTTAAGTTAAAAATTATCCATCCTTGTCTTTTTCTTGACTATAAGAAGAAAAATTATTTTTGAACTTAATAAAAACATCATGGATAAATAATTATACTTTACTTGTCTCATGGATTTATATGAGCATTCTAATGATTTTGATCATATGATTCATTTTAAGCAACTATTTGTATTTTATACATTTTGATCATATTATTATTCTTTTTAAAAATTAATTAGTATCAAAAAATTATTTTTGATCTTAAAAGAGGATTATTGATGAATATTCATGCCTTGTTCAAATTGATTTATTTAAAAAATAAATTTAAAAAAAATACTCTTTTTAAGTCTTTTGATATTGATGTCAAGCAAAATATTTCAAAGAAGCTATTAAAATCAAATATTCAAAGAGGACTTTAGTTTTTAATCAATTGATATCAGACAGCTTAATATTTATCTTATATTTTATTGATCTTAAAATATATATATAACAATAAAAAAAAAAGAAGAGATGATCCTTAAAAAACTAAATATATCTTATAATTTGCTTTGAATGATCTATTTAAAATTTTTAATCTTTGAAATGTTCCATCTCTCTTGAATCTTTGAAGTTCAAAATAATTTTGTTTAATGCATTTATTTTATTCAAAAAGGGGGAGAAAATATTATGTGATAATTTTTTTGGTATTTATTCTTAAAAAATAAGAAAAAAGATGTTTGTTTGTTAAATATTATCTAGTTAGTCTTGACTGAACATTCTAATTAATTTGAGTTAAGAATAATAAACTTTGATGATCCTTTTAACTTAAGCCTTCATATGATTATTCAGTTTAAATTCAATTGATTTGATTGCCAAATTATTTTTGATAACTAATTAGAGTTAAAACTAATTTAAAATATATTCTCACTATAAATTAATTAATTTTGATACATACTTCTAATTTTAAAACTTATTTAAAAATATGAATATAATATAAAATTTTTAATATCTTTAGAAATTTTTGTAAAATTATTTTTTCTTTGATACTATCTTTATTTTGCTTGATACATTTTTGATATATATATATTTTGAGCTTAATTGATTGAAATTTATTTAAGAAAAGAAAAGAATGAATAATGAATTAAATATTATACTTGATTCTACTATTTAAATCTTTGAAAAGCTCTAATCATCTTAAAGCTTAAAAGTACATACTTGAGAATCTATTCAAAGAACCATATTCATTCAAAAAGGAGGAGAGCCTTAGATATTTGAGTTTAAGCTAATTTTTTGTAAAGAAAAAAATTTTAAATGATAAACTTTTAAAGGAGAGCTAATTTATATGATTTGATTCAATTTTTTAATTTTTAATTTTATTTTTTTAAATTTGATACATCTATCATTTGACACACTCCATAACATCTTTGATTCCTCACCTGATTCAGATGCTTCCAGCCATGATCTCTACTAGATTTAGTTTAGCCAACTTTTTATTAGATTATAATCTAGTATCTTTTAGTTGTTTCTTTGAGTTGTTAATCAAATCATGGTTGGTTATATTTTTTTTGGATCTAACTTATGGCATTGGTACTATTGGCTACTTGGGTCATGGATAGTTGTATCCATGAATTTTGTATGTTTTGATGGCCTAACTCTCATGAATGCTTTTGATACGTTTAGCACTTAAATATTTTGATGACTTGATGTTATGATTTATTGTGTGTGGAATGATATCATTTGGATGTAAATGTGTATATAAATATGATGATATCATTTGAATGATATGAAACATAATCTCTGTGAATTAGCTAAAATTCTATTATGTTATGCTGTAAACACTGTGTTGTATATAAGCTAATTGAAAGTTTTATTATAAACTCTTGTTCTAATAGAAAAATATATGGAATAATTTAAGAGGGAGGCTTTTTCTTTTTGAATTTTAAAATTTCTTAAGATCTTACTTGATAATGTCAAAAAGGAAGAGTAGAGTAAATAAAATTGGGCTATAAGCAAAACTAAAGTAAAATTGACAAAAGAAATAAGTAAGTCAAACTCTTTTACAAATAATTTGAATGTCTAACTATAAGTAATCTTCAAACTACTCTTTATGCATTATTTATCAAATAACTGAATATGATATTCTAGTAAGTGATGTTGGCTTCTACATGCTTCATTTTTGCTTATACTCAAATATTTTATCATCATCAAAAAGGAAGAGATTGTTACTCCAAAAATTAATTTTGATGATTACAAAGCATTTGAGAGGATTACTAATGAATTTGACTTGGAAATTTTTTTTTTATATTTCAGAAATAAAATTATAATTTTATTAAATTTTGATCTGAGAGTCTCAAGAGTAAGAATAGAAGATTTCTGATCCTTTGGAGGCAGTCCCATGATTTTTGGATGCATATTTTAGGAGAAAATCAAGTTTGAAGCAAAAGGATCAACCCCTAGGTCGTTTCCTACTGAAACGAGCTATTTACCATGCTGTCTCTATGCCAAGGGTTGATCCCAGGGTCGACCTATGCTATTTCGAAGGCCAAAAATATAGAACAGTCAATTTTTTGGACTCTATCTCAGAGGTCGACCTATAAGTCGATCCCTGTGATGAAAATCTTCAGCAATGGCTAGTTTTATCCCATTTTGGCAGCTTTTAATGATTTCTTTAAGATCTTCAACGGCTACAAATCTTGCCTAGGATTCTCTCCTCCATCAATTGAAGATTTAAAAAGCTATAAAAAGAAAAAAAACATAAGAGATTTCATGAATTCAATTCAGCCTTAAGCAAAATGTCATCTTTAAGCAAAGAAGATTTTGTTTCAAGTTCACCAACCTCTCAAAAGCTCATTCAAGTCTCCAACAACCTTGAGGAAAATTAGAAAAGCTTCCTCCGTTATTGTGAAAAGTATTCTTAAGGTTTTATTTGCTCATTAAGAGAACTAAATTTGTATTTGATTGTCATTAACTCTTATACTCTACTTTATTATTTTGATTCAAGTTTTAAGGGGTTCCAAAACTTGGGAGGGTTGATCCGAGCCTTAAATTGAAGTATAGGGTTGGCTTGTACCTGAGAAATAAGTGTGCTAGCTTGGGATAGCTAGGGTTGAAGGTACTAACTTTGTATTCTATTTGAATACGTTTAGTGGTTTTGAATTCCCAAGTAGAAGTTTGGAGAGTGGATGTAGGTGCAAGAAAAGCATCAAACCACTATAAATCTTTATTGTTTGTTATGTACTTGCTATCTTTCTTTTCTTAGTTTACTAAATTCTTGCTTTCTAATCTTTTATATTTTTATCTAACCTAAATTGCTTCACACACATAACTTGCATATCATCATTCAATCTTGATATTTTTAAATTAGCTTTAAAATTTTAAAAAATCAATTCACCCCCCTCTTGGGTTGTATAGCTGGGCAACAGTTGCGAAGGCCAAGTTTGAAGTCTAAGAAAGCAGCGACAAGAGCTTGAAGGTAAGTTCGAGTACATCAACAGAATGTATATAGATGGCTTATATAAAAAGAAAGAGCTTGAGGGGAAGATCCTCAAACTAAACCAAGCCCTGGTGATGGCTAGGGCTGATAGCCCAAAATTTGAGGAGTCCGATCCATCTTAGGACTTTAGCTTTTTTTCCTTCTTTCTTTTCATGTAATCAATCTTGCCGACCTTTATCTTGCTTGTAATGGACTTATATTCTCATGTAATCATCTCGCCGATCTTTATTTTGCTTGTAATGAACTTAATATTTGCAATAAAATGGTACCTTTTGCATTATTGTCTTACACGAATTTGATGCTGGTTAATGGTTTCGCTTTCTTCATCTCGTTTTTCTTTGTCTTATCTTCTAATGAGATGCTTGTTGTGGATGCCGAGCTGAGGTCACTTCCATAAACTAGGGCGGGGTTCCTCCTTTCGTATTTGACATAGCCATAGGGAGATACATATAAGGGTCATTAGTTTGGCTTTTTCTTTTCCTTAGTTTTAGATTAATGAGACCTTGGCCTTTCTCATGTTAGGATGAGGTTTTCTTCTGTTCCTTGTGCGATCATAGGGGTATGTTAGGACCGTTGACAAGATCTCTCTCCTCATCTCATCTTAGTTTAACGAGGCCTTTGACTTTGCTCACATTAGGATGAGGTTCTTCTTCTGTTCTTAACGTGGCTATAGGAACACATTAGGGCCGCTGGAAGGGCCTCTCTCCTTATCTCATCTTAGATTAATGAGGCCTTCGATTTTGCTCACGTTAGGATAAGATTCTTTTCCTATTTCTAACATAGCTATAGGGGCACATTTGGACCACTGGAAGGGCCTCTCCTCTCATCTCGTTTTAGATTAATGAGACCTTCGGCTTTGCTTATGTTAGGATGAGGTTCTCCTCCTATTTCTAACGTGGCTATAGGGACACATTAGGACTGCTGGAAGGGCATCTCCCCTCATCTTGTCTTAGATTAACAAAGTCTTCAGCTTTGCTCACGTTAGGATGAGGTTCTCTTCCTGTTCCTAACATGACTGTAGGGATACATTAGGGCCATTAAAAGGGCCTCTCCCTTCATCTTATCTTAGATTAACGAGGCCTTTGGCTTTGCTCATGTTAGGATGAGGTTCTCCTCCTGTTCCTAATGTGGCTGTCTTCATTGCACAGTTAAGTTCGAAAAGTCATTTTTCACCATTATAGATTTGTAATAAGGATCGAAATGTTAAAGTAGAGTGATTTTATTGCGACCAAGTCATCGATAATACATCCATAGGTTTTTTAAGTTTCTTGATCGAGGTAGATCGGCTCCTTCGAGCTCCTTCAGGTAATATGTCCCGGGCCATATAACTTTCTTGATCTCGTAGGGTCCTTCCCAATTTGGGATAATCTTCTCCTGATTTTAAGATTGAGAAATGGCTGCTTGCCGAAGCACTAAGTCTCTCACTCTGAATACTTTACCTTTGACTCTGGAGTTATAGTATCGGGTCACCCTTTGCCTATAAGCAGCTATTTGAATTTGTGCCTCCTCTAATTTTTCCTCTAGTAGGTCGAGGTTAGCTTTGAGTTCTTATAAATTATGCTACTCATTAAAGATCACGACCCATGCCGATGGGAGTCTGATCTCGATTGGGATGACCACCTCCATTATAAAGGCCAAGATGAATGGTGTTTCTTCAATTGACAGTCTTTGGATAGTTTGGTATGCCCAGAGTACATGATAGAGTTCATCCACCCAAGCTCTTCTTGCTCTTTCAAGCCTTGCCTTAATACCCAACAATAAGGTCCTATTGGTCACCTCTGCTTCACCATTTTCTTGTGGATGGGCCACCAATGTGAAATCATGGGAGATGTTCAAATCCTCACAAAACTCAATAAACTTGATCTTGGCAAACTATCGCCCATTATCTGTTACAAGGATTTGGGGTAGGCCAAACCTACAAATAATCGACTTCTGGACAAAGTCTTGTACTTTAGCCTCAGTAATTTTTGCTAGGGGTTTGGTCTCGATCCATTTGATGAAGTAGTCGATCGCAACTAAGAGAAACTTTCCTTGTCTGGATGCCATCAGGAAGGAGCCAAGTATATCCATTTTTTCATTGCGCAAATGGCCAAGGGGCACTCAAGAATATAAGCTTGGAGGTTGGTTGCCTTTATATATTTGCATTCTTCTAGCAGCGATTACACCTTTTAACATATTCGACACAATCATGATGTATAGTTGGCCAATAATACTCTTGTCGAAGTAGCTTGTGAGATAGGGATCAAGCACCCAGATGGCTCCTATAGATTCCTTCATGCACTTCCTACAGTGCAAAGTCAGCTTCAGAAGATCGGATATATTTCAAAAGTGCCAAGGAGTACAATCTCTTGTATAGCTTACCTTCATACAGAATATACCGGGAGGCTTGGTTTCTTAGCTTCCGAGCTTCTTTTGGATCATAGGAGAGTGTCTCATCTTTGAGATAAGTAATCAATGGGTTGATCCAGCAAGGCTCATGATCGATCTGCATTGTAGATTGTGGCTCTTCCATACTCGTGCATTTCAACACTTCAAAGTATACTTTTTTGGAAAATTCGTTGGGGGCAAGTATGGCTAGTTTGGATAGGAGGTCGGCTCTGGTATTCTTTATGCTTGAAATTTGCTGAATGGCGAAGCCATTGAAGGCTGAGATTAGGCTCTTTACTTTCTCAAGGTACTTTATCATACTTTCCTCTCGAGCCTCGTAACTACCATTGACTTGTCCCATGATCAATTATGAGTCACTATAAGCCTGGAGCTGGTTTGCCTTTAGTTCTTTCGCTATCTTCAGTCCTGCTATCAGAGCTTCATATTTTGCCCTATTGTTTATTATAGAAAACTCAAAGCATAGTGCATACTCGATGATGACCCCTTCAGGATTGACCAGGATCAGTCCAGCACCTGCACTGGAAGCATTGGAAGAGCCATCCACATACAAGGCCCAAAACCCTTTGGAAAGGTCCGCTCTTTCATTGGGGGAGCTCGACTGCAACCATGAAATACTGATCTCATTCCACTTAGATTTGGTATCATCTGGGATCGTGCATTCAACTATAAAATCGGCTAGTATCTAAACTTTGATTGATGACCGAGGTTGATAGTTGATGTCAAACTCTATCAGCTCAATAGCCCACTTTACTATTCTTCCAGAGGCATCTATTCGATGAAGAACTATCTTGATTGGTTGATCAATGAGGAGTGTTATGGTATACCCCTAAAAGTAGGGCCAAAGTCTCCTGGCTGCAATCAGAAGAGCGTAAATTAATTTTTTCAATTTAGTATGCTTGATCTCCGCATTTCTTAATACTCAACTTATGTAGTAAATCGACCATTGCACTTTTGCCTCTTCCTTGGCCAGGACCGCTACCAGAGCTGTAGGAGAGACTGCCAAGTATAGGAATAATTCTTCTCCAGGCTTGGGCTTTGCTAATAGTGGGGGTGAACCGAGGTAGCTCTTGAGTTCTTTGAATTCTGTTAGCACTCTATCGTCCAGCAAAAGTTTTTTGGTTGCTTAAGGATCTGAAAGAAGGGCATACACCGCTCGACCGACTTTGAGATAAAGTAGTTTAAGGATGCCACCTTCTCGGTCAAGTACTGGACTTTCTTTATTGATTTTAGGGTGGTCATCTCTTGGATGGCCTAGATCTTCTTCGAATTAGGTTCGATCTCCCATCTTGAGACCGTGAACCCCAAGAATTTTCTGAGGTCACTCTGAAGGCGCATTTAGTTAGATTCAGCTTCATCTTGTACCTTCGAAGGACATTGAAGCTCTCTTAAAGGTCGACAACATGATTGGGTGACGTCCAGCTCTTGACAAGTGTAGACTTCCATGTTGTGGTTGATTTGCTCCTGGAAGATCTTATTGACTAGGTCTTGATAGGTTATACCTGTATTTTTAAGCCCAAAGGATATGATCCTGTAACAATAAAGATCATGGTCAGTAATAAAAGTAGTTTTCTCCTCATCATCTAGTGCCATCCAAATTTGATTGTAGCTGGAGAAGGCATCCATGAAAGTGAGGAGCTCATGGCCCGAGGTTGTATCCACCAGTTGATCAATTATGGGCAGGGGGTAGCTATCCTTTGGGCAGGCCTTGTTCAGCTTCTTGAAGTCGATACACATTCTATACTTGCCATTGACCTTCTTGACTAGGACCACATTGGAGACCCAACTTGGATAGTGGACTTCTCGAATGAACCTGGCTTTGAGAAGCTTATCCACTTCCTCCACTTTTGCCTTCTGCCTTTTTGGTGCATGGCCTCAAATTTTCTCTTTCACTGGCTTGTACTTAGGATCGATGGTCAATCGATGTTCCATGACATTGACATCAATTCCTAGCATGTCTGCTGGGATTCAGGCAAAGACGTTAACATTCTTGCACAAGAAGGCAATGAGCTGCTCTCGGACTTCATCTCCCAAGTTGGAGCCGATCTACACTGTATGCTCCGTGCTTCCATCATTCAAAGGGATAGTTACAAGTTCTTCCATGGGCTCATCCTGCTCCTCAGTAAGGTCATCGCGAACATCTAGCCCATCAACTAGGCAAGGGTCGGGATGGCTACCCTTTTGTAAGGTGATGGAGTAATAGTGCCCTGCCAAGGCCTGATCTCTCCTGATCTCCCCGATTCCACAGCTTATAGAAAACTTCACTTTCAAGTCATAGGTCGACACCACAGCCTAGAGTGCGTTTAGTCTGGTTGGTCGAGGATTGCATTGTAGGCTGAGGGAGCCTTCACTACTAGAAAATCGATCTATTTCATGGCTTGCTTTGGGTATTGCTCTGCAACCATAGTTAGTGTTATTATTCCTTCAACTGGCACAGCATTGCCAGTGAAGCCTACCAACGGAGAATTTATAGATCCCAGGTAGTTATTGGATATGGACATTTTAAAAAAAGCATCATAAAATAACATATCGACAGAGCTTCCATTATCTACTAAAATATGGCATACATCATAGTCAGTAATGTTTAAAGAGATTACAACTACATCATTGTGCGAGAACTGAACTCCTTGTACATCTTCATTAGTGAAAGCTATGGGCTCCTTAGTTCTCCACTTTTTTACGGACTCTGCTGATCCACTGACCTCCCCTCACCGAGGTCCCCTAGAGATGGTGTTGATGATGCCAAGCGGGGCTTGATCTTCTTACTGCTCCTCCCTCCTTGGTGGTTTTAGCATTGGGGGGCCCTCGATCGATCCTCCCTTCTTCAGGCCGACATCGTAGGACTCGATCGAGCCTGCCCCACCTAATGAGCTTCTCGATCTCATCTTAGAGCTGAATGCATTCTTCAGTATTGTGATCATGATCACGATGGTAGAGGCAGTACTTATTGGGATTGTGCTTGTTAGGATGAGTGCGCATCCTCTCTAACTTGGGTAGCCACTCCTTGATCTCCATCAGAACCTAAGTTTTCGGAGCATCGATGGGGGTGTAGTTGTGGAACCTTCTAAAGGAGGAGCCCTGTCTTGCCCTTCTATCAAGGCTTCTTTGCCTCCGAGCTCGAGGAGGAGTTTGGGCTCGCCTACGCTCAAGGAGAGTTTGGGAGTGCGGTCGAGTTTCATTTGACTTTTCTTCTACCGCGGGCATACTTGATTCATCTGCTCGTCGCTCTCCAACGGCTTCAGTATCCTTGTTCTTGAAGGCCTCTTTCGCTCAGGCATAACCTTCAGCCTGAGCCAGCATATCAGCAAATTTCCTAGGGTGCTTCTTCTTCAGGAAAAATAGCAGGTCGTTCTGCTGTAGGATGCCTTTTAGTGCGGCTATTGCAATCAATTGATCCAAATTTTGGACCTCCAGAGCAGTAGCATTGAATCAGATGACATAAGCTCAGATGGACTCTCCTTCCTTCTGCTTGATGTTGATGAGAGAGTTCGAGCCTCGTCGGGGGTGTCAGCTGCTGACAAAGTGAGCCATAAATTGGTGGCTCATCTGATAAAAAAAAAGATAGTACCCGACTTGAGGATAGAGTACCAGTTCCTAGATTTTCCTTTCAAATGGCTGGGAAAGCTCGACATAGAATGGCATCTGGCATGCCATGGAATAGCATCATTATTCGAAAGATCTTCAAGTGGTCAATCAGATTAGCAGTCCTATCATAGCTCTCAAACTGAAAGAGTTTGAAGTTCAATGGGATTGGCTTTTGCATGATCTACTGGGAGAAAGGAGGATCGGTGTAGATATCATTGCTGTGGGAGGGGGGAGCGTGGTGGAGTTCCTCGATCCACTAGCTCATCTCTTACGATTTTTGATCTAAAAGGTCCTTACGATCATGGATCTCCAAAATCTTCTAGCAGAATGGAGGCAAAGTCTCCCTAGGGGTTGAATCATGATCGGAGCAATGGCTCTCCATCCTCTACTTTCCTTTTTTGAAAGTCACAAGCTGACTCGCCCAAGTCGGCCACCCCCAGACTAGGTCTTGGGGTTTTGATGAGGCTCGCTCTAGTTGGATAGGTGCCAGAGGCCGTTGCTATTGCATGGCCTGTAGTGCTTTAGTGAGACCCCTTACCTATTGGATCAGTAGGTTGAACTGCTCTACATCCACCATTACAGCCAATAGAGATCGAGATACTAGAGATGAAATAGGGGTGGGTAGATCTAGATGAGATCTGGCCATGAACGCGGTTGACCATCGAATGGAAGCCTTCTTCGAAGGCATCCTCAAAAGATTAGCTGAAGAAGAAGAACCTTGAGGAGAAGAAGAAGAAAAAGAAGCTTCGGCTAAGTACTTCATGAATAAGGAAACCTTTACAAAAGGTAGCCCTTCCTCTAGCGCCAATTCTATTGGTGCGAAATCTGATTGATGTCGAAATTGATGCTAGAGTCGGAGAGGATGAGATCGTCGCTGGTGACCTACAAAATAAATCTCGTCTGGAGTCGAGGGTGGTAGCTCTGACAAGATCCTCCGACGATCAAGTTATCTCTTTCGGTCAATAGAAATGAAGTACTCAGAGAAATCTTGGCAGAGTTTCGAGGTAGAAGATGAGATCTTAGGAAGAAAAGAGTATCTAGAGGGTCTCTTAAATAGATGGAGCTTGTAACAAACTGATAGTGACAGCTGCAACCATCTAGTAGTGGACCATTCGAGGCCACGTGAAGTTTGTTATGGAGGGTAGTGCCTGTTGTCACGATGTGCCAGCATGTTGGGACCTGACAGCCGAAGTTTGGATAGGATAGCTAAGGTGATGAAGAATTTTTAGTTATTGTTATTCCAGAGAAGCTCGAAGGTTATCGAGGTTGACTTTGTGTAGGCTATATCTTGCTATATCGAGGGTGTGCATCAAGGTCCTTTCGGACTGCTGGAAGGGGTTTGGATGAAATCTCGCTAGGAGTATCTAAGAGAAGCTTGATCAAGTGGAATCCTTTAGACAACTAAAAGGAGAAGTTTGGGAGGAGTTCAATTATAGGAGGAGTATGGAAGGAGTTCGACTGGTGGAGAGGTCCAATTGGAGGAGAAGTTTGGAAGGAGTTTGACTAGCGGAGAGGTCCAACTAGAGAAGAAGTCCTGGAGGAGTTCGATTGGCGGAGAGATCTTGCTGGAGGAAAAGTTTGGGAGGAGTTCAACTAGTGGAGAAGTTTGGCTGAAAGAGATGTTCGAGAGGAGTTGGACTAGTGGAGAGGTCCGACTAAAGGAGAAGTCCTTAAGAAGTTTGATCGGTGATGCGTACTAATTTATAGCTATGGCAAGTGCACCAGTCGATCAAGTAATAAAGTGAATGAGTAGAGTATCGTCCCTAGAGGATTGGAAAACAAATACTGAAAAGCTCTTTCCTATGCTTTATTTAGAAGATCGATTTATGAGAATAAGAAATTAAAAAAAAATAAAAAAAATAATTAAAAATTTTTAATTAAATAGAGAGAGTGTAAATTATTAGGATTTTAAATTCAAGAGCAATAGATTACTAAGGCAATCGGTTCACCAACTCAGTCAATACAATATTCAGATTTTTAGATTAATTTTATTTCATGTGACGGCGGAGTCTCCTAATTTATTCACTATCCTTTGGTCCAGGCATAGCAAATCTATTAATATTTATTAATTATCCTTTGGTCCAGGTGTAATTTAAATAAATATTAATGCATTAGGTTTTGTGAAACCCTCTAATTAAAATATGCTGCGTCCAAAGTGCACTAAAATTCCCGCATGCATATGAATTCTAATTTGATTCATAAATACAAGGTATATAATCAAGAAGCATTAACATAGATGTACTTGGTCCTGTAACATCTATGTTCATCAGATCAATTAGAAGATGGCCAGTAATCTACAAGCATTAAGATCAGATTTATATACTCCTCATGAATAAAATTTAAAAATAAGTCATACTGAATATTGCATCTAAAGAGTGGCTATACCTTAGCCTTAGTAAAATAAAATTTAGTTCATAATAACAAGTTCAAAAATAGCGAATAAAATAAAAAGCATGGAGAAATTAGATTGTTTGATTGCTGAAATTGATTGTCTGCTGCTCTTGATATGGAGAACTTGGCGAAGAAGAAGAGGCTCCTTGATCGATATCTTGATCATTGAAGAAAAATAAAAAAAAATTCTTTTTAATTTTCTCACAAATCACTTTATTTTTTTATCTCTCTCCTCTCTCTTTCTCTCTCTCTTTCTCCCTCTCTCTCTTTCTCCCCGTCTCTCTCTTTGTCTCTCTCTAATTCTCTTTTTCTTTTCATGGTACGACAACCATAGGTTTTTATAGATAAAAGAATTTGATTTTCCCCCAAAATTCCATCAAAAATTAGGTTTTAAGACTTCCCAAAACAACTTCAAATTAAGATCTGGGTAATTCTGGACCGTTGGATGGTGATCAAACGGTCCAAAAACCACTCAAAAATCCCTTAAAATAACCCAGATTCAAGTCGGATTTAATCTCAACCGTTGGATCGACCGTTGGATCAAATCTGAGACCTGTCCGATCGCATTGAAATAAGCCTTCAGACCTTTAGTTTTATGTCGGGATGAATCTCGGATCGTTGGATCTCGATTGAAGAGCTATGCGGATGCCATCCATCAGCGCCTTCTTCTCATCCGTCTGATCAAGCTTTCAGTGAAAATCGCCCGTTGGATCAGCCTAGAATTCCCAAATTGCCCTCCGTGGACCGTGCGCGAGCCCGGTGTTGCGTGGACCGCCGCATTCTTCAAGCCAATCAACGCGCGCTTTAAGCTATGAAATTCCCGAATTACCCTTTAGATGGTCCACCGTATGCCGCGAAAAATGCTGACGTCATCTTGACGTCAGCGTTGCGTCGATTTTTTTTTTTTTTTTTTTTTGAAATTCAATTCTGGGCTCGTTTGAAGTCCGTTTTGCCTGAAATTTTTTTCATCTGAATTAGAAAAATGAGATCTTCACATTGGTGGCCTTCTTTCCTACATAAGATTAATAAAAGTATCAATTTTTAATAAAATAGATTAATTTATTTTATAATTTAATACTTTTATTAGTATATTTTTACCACTTATCACACCCTCCAACTTAGTCATTGCTAGTCCCTTAGCAATGTTTTATTTAATACCATATTTCAATAAGATTATCCATCACAGAGATAAAATCTAGGATTAAAGGTTAAAAAGTTTAGAAAATACTGCTAACTAAGCATTGAGCTTCAGAAGCAAATTTTTCAGTCAATATAATTAAAAACTTCTTAGAGTACATCAAAGATCTATAGCACTTGTGTTCGTGATGACTAACTTTAGCATTTCAGTATTAAATTAAAAGAACAAAAGTATCCTCTCTTATCACCTATTTTGATCAATTTTCTATACATTCTCAATTTTATACTCATGAATTAAGGTAGCTTTCACACTGCCTTTTCTTCTCTTTTTTTTCTTTCTTTCTTTTTTTTTTTTTTTTACTGTGCTGAGCATCCTGCCCTTTTCTTCATCATTTTACGTGAATTTCCACACTTGACCTAGGTGCAGAGATCCAGTTACTAGGCTTTGGGCAATCCACATATACTCTGTCTTTTGCACTTTATTTATAGGCAGGTAGCTCTTTCCTTAAATTCAAGTTTTTTTATTAGAATGTATATTAATTATCAATTTTCAGTGATAATTGAATCCTCAGTTGACCTTATAATCAATACCTACTTTGCCTTATTAGTGTGCATGTGCAATAAAAAGTGCTAATAATCTTTTAATGACCTAAGTAGGCTGCTAAAAGTTGACCAACTAATCTACTTCTTTAACTCATTACATTCATTAGCAAATAATTCTATCTTTTATCACTTATCCAGTTTATCTTGCTTAAGATTTTCTTCTTGACACATGGTTTTTTTTTTTTTTTATTAATTATTGTTCTACATTGTCTTAAAGGAGAAAGAAAAATAAAGGATGTAATAAAGGATAGGAAAGAATACACCTGATTTGGTTCAATCTGGTTCTTTGGAGTTTTGAAATTTTGCTTGAGTTCTCATTGATTTCTCTGCAAAATTGAAAATACACACCAGAGCAGTAAAAGAGCAACAACAAATTACTAAAAAAATAAAAGAAAAGAAAAATGATCAAAACTAAAAAGAAAAGAAACAACCTATCTAGTAATTCTAATTTATAGTCTTCAGCTTGACTTTCTTTAAGTTCTAAAGTGGATCAATCCGGTGCCACTTCAATTGGAATACTTTCATGTTTGATCGAATCTTCTTTCAATTTGGCATTGCTCGCTTTTATAGTCTCAAACCTGTTTTCTACAGAATTCTCATATAATGGATTGTCAATAATGTCAATTAAAAAATAAGTTTGATTATCATCAGGATGTTTAGTATCTTTAAAAACATTAAAAGTAACTTGTTCGTCTTGGACTCTAAGAATTAATTTTTCTTGTTGAACATCTATTAAAGCTCCTCCAGTAGCTAAAAAGGGTCTCCCTAAAATAAGGGGTACATCATAATCTTCTTCCATATCAAGAACAATAAAGTCAATAGGGAAAATAAACTTGTTTACCTTTACCAAGACATCCTCCACTATACCTCTTGGATATTTAATAGATCTGTCGGCTAATTGAAGAGTAATAGTGGTAGGCTTTGGTTCTCCTAGACCCAATTTTCTGAAAATAGAAAAAGGCATGAGATTAATGCTTGCTCCTAAATCACATAAAACTTTATCAAAACTACAATCACCAATAATGCAGGGGATAGTAAAACTCCCTGGATCTTTTAGCTTCTGTGGTAATTTATTTTGAAGTATTGCTGAGCATTCTTTATTCAAATTTATTCTCTCATGCTCCTTCAGCTTTTTCTTATTTGTTAAAATTTCTTTGAGAAACTTGGCATACCTCGGCATTTGAGTAATAGCATCTACAAAAGGAATATTAATATGTAAATTCTTTAGAATTTTGAAAAAGTTAGAAAATTTCTTATCTGGATGCTGTATTTGTCTCTCTGGGATGTAGGCGCACGTAGGCTCACATTTGGATCAGCAAACCATATATCTGGAGACCATCCATCTGCTGGTTGTTTTGGTGACTAACGAGTTTGAGTTGATGGTTCCTTAATTATAGTTGACTTTTCAGTCTCATTCTTGTGATGTGGCTGAAGGGAAATCCTGATTTCCCGATCCAGGTTCGTCCAGATCTGATTAGATCAAGAGATATATTTCAAAAATTTTTTTCTCTTGATCCTAATCAGATCTTGATATTTTCAGATCTGATTCTTATTATTTTAATAAATAAAATAAAATTTAAGATAAATTAAATCAAATTTAATTTACCTTGATTTGGGTAATCCTATTACCCTGTTAGATGATCCTGATTGCAGCGGAAGGTTCTGGATCTTAGCCACGCAAGCGCCTGGCCTCTACCGGTATCCACTTCGGGTTGGATCTGGAGATCTTCTTCTTCTCTATCACACCTCCAAAAATCAGATCTGGATCTGATCTGGAGGATCTTCAAAACTCTTTTGAAGATCTGCAGTCGTCCTTTTGCAGCAGTGCAGCCTTCTTGCTTTTGATCGCCTTTCTTTGATCTGGAATCGCACCAACCAAGTCCAAAACACCTTTTGGACGTGGAGAGCAAGAGGAGAAGGAGAGTTATGGCATGGAGAAGGAGGGGAGAGGCAGCCTTGGGGCATGGGGTTTTAATTTCTCAATAGCATTGGAATTAGGGTTGGGCGCAGGGTCTTATTTATAGACCTCTTGTGATCCAACTTCCTCTTCCTCTCAACCAATCACAACCCTTTGTGAAATCAGATCTAAATCTGATTGGTTGGAATAGAGTCCCCTGGATTCCTCCTTAGAGGGTGCCTAAGACCAGTCAAACTGGATTCTTAGGTAGAACTCTAATTGGAATCCAAAAGGGAGGTGGAGTCCCTTGTCCAACAAGGGACTCCTAGGCGCCTCCTACTTGGGCTCACGCCACCCTTGGCGTGCGCCCTTCTCCTTGCCAGGTTCTGGCAGGGGGACAGGCCCCCACCAGCTCTCCAATAGGTGCATGACATGTGGTCAAAAGTCAAAGGGTCAATGGTCAACATTTGACCAGTCAAAGGTAGACTTTTGACCAAAGTCAAAGAACAAGAAATGGCAGGTGACCAAAAATGGCAGGTAATGTCTTACAAAATAAGACAACCTTTTCTGACTTGGACAACCTCCAGTCAGACCATATGAAGGCCTCTGATTGAGCACAAACTCCTTTGGCTCAGTCAGGACAACTTATTTATGATAGCAAAAGAAGAACGTTAGGTTCAATCGAGTGCTAGCACGATTTCCTTGAACCTAATTGAATCTCATTCAGATCAATTGAACTAGATCAGTTCAATTGATGATCACCAGATTCAAACCCTTGTTTGTGTGACCCAGTTAGGTTCAGTTCTGTATGGTAATGGGATATGTCATGATCTCTATCATCGACATCATCGAAACTCCTTTCGATGGATCAGAACTCTTCTGATTCGAACAGCTAGAATGATCGATCATCTAAATCATTCTAATTGCTCCCAAAATCCACCAGTGACACCTAGCAGTATATGGTGGCAACCCATCAGAGCTGAATGCGAACCTCTTGGTGCAGCTACCTTGTGTGATTAAGTTCTTCTATCTTGAGCCCCGATCAGATTAGGGTTAAGGTGAACTCGTCAAACCCTAGTTTCTGTCATATGATGTAATCATTCGATTCAAGTCCAATGTGAAAATCTAAATAGAAACTCTTTCTATTATTTCACTCTGCCATGGCCATGGGCTTCTGGACTTGATTCTCATGATCATCATAGGGCTGCTCCTCTACCACCGAGGTAGATAGATTCCATCTTGATGCAATCCAGTTCCTACAATGAACATGCTATAGCCAACATACACCTCAGGGTTCCATATGGCTAGGAGACCGAGTAATGGTGTAGTCAAACTATAACACCCTCAAGGTGAACTGTCGATGCATCTCAGGTCAAAGAACCAGACACACCTACTGCAGCATCGAGTCAGTCATTGACGAGAAGGTAGACTTCCTAATGACTACTCGAGGTGGTCACGCTCAGTGCCCTCGTTCTCTAACGAGTACCTGTACTCTCGCTCCGGTGTCTCCACACCATAGACTCAAGACTCATCTACTAAAGAGAAGCGATTGTACACCAACCTTTCGGATCAATCACCATCCTCGTGATGATCCTATGGTCGGGAGCATTTTATGAGTTAATAATGATTATTCATGTCTTAAATTTTCAACTCTTGAAAATATGAATTATCATTACCATTAACTCAAAGGATGTATCACAGACACTAAATACACATGTGTGATAGAAAATAATCCATTTTATTGATTATAGTCAAAATTATAATTTTGCCCCTAGAAGTGTATTACAAGTGTCAGCCAATTCTGGCTTCTAGGGCACATATATCTAACAATCTCCCACTTGTCCTAAAGCCAATTGGCTACAAGTCTAAGTCCCATCTTCTCAAGGTGGGCTTCGATCTTCTACTGGCCCAATGGCTTTGTAAGTGGGTCTGCCACATTATCTGTGGAGTTGACTCTCTTGACCTCGACATAACCCTTCTCGAGGTAATCGCGGATGAGGTGGTACCGCTCAATATGCTTGGATTTCTGGTGAGACCTCGGCTCCTTAGCAAGGGCTATGGCGCCATTGTTGTCGTAGTATAAAGGAATGGCATCTGATGGCATTACTCTGATTTCTACAGCAAACTTCTTATACCAGAATGCTTTCTTCATAGCTTCTGATGCAGCGATATATTCTGCTTCCATGGTGGAATCTGCTATCACCGTTTGCTTGGAACTCTTCCAGCTGACAGCACCACCATTGCACAAACAGACTCCCAGATGTCGACTTTCGATCATCTATATCGGACATGAAATCCGAGTCTGTGTATCCCTGGACTTGGAGTTCTCCGTTACCAAAGACCAACATCATATCCTTAGTTCTTCTTAAGTACTTAAGGATACATTTCACAGAAGTCCAGTGTTCTTCACCTGGATTTGACTGATATCTGCTTGTGACACTCACAGCATGGGCTATATCAGGTCGTGTACATAGCATGGCATACATGAGGCTCCCTATTGCAGAAGCA